>KZ308191.1:1502001-1542965 GCA_000376725.2 Ladona fulva
ATTTTTATATTTATGACATTTTAATTCTCATATTTTTATTTTCATATTTATAAGAATATATTTTATATTTTTATACTTACTACATATTTTTATATTCCTGAATTAATCGCCTATTTGAGATATCTCTCATTAAAGTGTTTCTCGAGAAGACGACTTACTTAGCACAGATATTTGGGTATATTACTATCAACCATTATTTTTCTTTTCCCGCAATCCATATGATCGGTTTTATCTAGCACTTATCTTCTAATCATGAATTTTTCAATCGCATTCTTACAGTATTCATTTACAATCATTTTCACTTGCTGTTTTCTACCTTTCTAATCAATGCAGTCATGTGCCTGCATTACTAGAATCCTGTTGAGCAAGTTTTTTGCTTGTTGGGTGCTTTACTACAGCGGATAAGTCTTTCTCGTGCAACAGATTTGACTTTTTCAAACCTCCTCGACTTATTTTTTTATTTGTATTGTCTGTTTGACATCTGTACTTGCTATATTTTTTTAAATATGGCCTAACTATCTAATTATATTGTACACAGTTTACATTATAAGGTAAAACATCCTTGGATAAGCGGCGACTGATTTAAAAATTCTTTTGTCTATTTCTCTTAGGCATCCGAGATGGAAATCATATGGGTAATGAGGGTTTCCATCCTCGTTGTTGGCGTACTCTCCACTGTCATGGCGCTCACTATTCCATCTATTTACGGCCTCTGGTGAGAATCTGTTCCAAGTAAAATAAAATATGAGTCCTTTAATGTCTGTGTGCGATGCGTATTTTCTTCTCGGTTTTTACAATAGTTTTAACAAGTTTTGAAACTGTTTTAATTTCAACCAGTTAAAAAATTCACGATTCCGATGTTTTTTCATTGCAGATAATAAGAAATTATAATTTTATTCCTAAATCTCTGGGACAGAGAGTCCCGTTTTAGAATTGTTGAAACTGCCCCTTTTGAAAAATTAAAATTTACACAATTCAAGTCAATTACAATAAGACGATTTAATTGAAATATAGGTTAACTTATTGCATTAAAAATAAATGGGTTGCAATAACTGGGCATTTCAGAGACGAAATATTTATTGTGTTTGTTTGATTGCTCAAGATTTTTGTAGTCTCCTACAATTATGTTTTTATGTTAAAGCTGCCTCTTGCTACCATATGTAGAAAACAATTCAGGTTGAATGGAATTAATTTGAACCAAAGGCGACTTTCCGTTGGTAAACAGGGCGGCCGATTTCTGATAGTGATAGTTTAGCGACCGCCTCAGGGCGTGGCGATCAACGAGGCGTCATATTATGCTCTATTTAGAACGCCCTCGACAAAAAAAATGAAAACTTCCTTTGGAAATTGTGAACTTTCTTTGATATGTTGATCAAGACGAGAGCAACAATAACCTACGCCGAAATGGCTGCAAAGTATATCGAAACGAACAGTGTTAACTATTGAAATAGCCCATGCGCCCATTTATACTGCGTGGCGTGCAATACGTCCGACACTGGTGCCGCTGGTAGTCCATCATGTGCGATGTCGTAATGGTCGTTGGATCTCTTCCAGGTCGATGTGTTCAGATCTCGTCTACGTCATCTTGTTCCCTCAACTGCTGATGGTGGTGCATTTCAAACACCACTGCAACACTTACGGATCCTTGACGGCTTACATCGTGGCGTTCTTCGTTAGGATGACCGGCGGTGAGCCGTTGCTGGGTCTTCCTCCACTCATCGAGTATCCCGGTTGGACCGGAGAGAAACAGCTCTTCCCCTTCCGAACGATGGCCATGCTCTGTTCTCTTATCACCCTCATATGCGTCTCCGCACTTACGAAGCACGTCTTCGAGTCCGGTTACCTCGCTCCGGGATACGACATCTTCCGATGCGTAGTCAACATACCGGAAGATGTCGAGAGGGTCGGAGAGCCCGCAGAAGCTGGAGGCTTGTCTTCGGCTGGAGCTACAGGAGCGCCAACTGCTGGAGAGCAGATGACAGTCATGTCTGGAGCTATTGGCGGTAAGAGCTGCCATCGGATTTCCGGCGTCTGTAACGCATTTGCCAAACCTACGATAGAGTATTTAGACGTATTTGTTAATCAGATCTTGTACTCTCTCTTTCATTCATTAATGTAACGGTCAAGGTGCTCTGATCTAACTTTGTCGGGCATAATCACATGGAGCGATGTAGATGTCCAGTTACGTTAAAAGTAAAAACCAGTGGCATTTGTTTAATGTTAAAAGAAAAGTTTCCGTGATGAATGATTTCGTCCTTGTGGATAGTCTTCTCGGGATTTCCACCAGGTCAGGAGAATCATTGCCGAGGTTTCGTTGGCTGACTCTACCATCGTCTTCAGGACCGTGAGTCACTCAGCGTCCGATGGCAGAGTCTGCCACCGAAACGTCGGCAACGATTCACCTGACCTGGTGGAAATCCCGAGAGGAATTTATCCCCAAAAGTTTCCGTTCCGCCAGTCCTTTCCCCAGGACCAGCTTAGAACTCGGAAAAAAATTGTTTTCAGAATTCATTCGTTTCTGAGCCTCGCTCCAAGCAGGATATGAGGGGCATGTAGCATTGTCAGCCTTCAAGTACTATTATGGTTCTTTCCGAAAAAATGCACCGCCAGCCGTTCTGCCGATCCTTTTCTCGTTCACGCAAGAGAGTGTACCTCCTTCATCTGCTTGTCCGTGTTGTCGGCATTACCTTAAGTGCTGCAGCTTCTGGTAGTTCCGATTGTGGCCACTCATAAACGCCACTAAATGTAGCNTAACGCACAGGAGAATCCCAATTTCGTAAACGCCTTTTTGGGAATCCAACATGAGATAGGAAGCGGCTTAAGAAAAGAAAGAGTAGATTAAGTGGAGGAGGAAAGCGTCGAGGGAATCGAGAATGAGAAAAAACCTCCAAAGTGATCTAATTCAGTTAAAGCATGGTGATTCTCTTCCCTTTCCTATTGCGTCATCCGGTGGTGGAGGAAGTAATGAGGTAATGGACGTCAAAAGATGACAGATGAAAATATAGGAATGTTGAAAATTATGAAGTTGAAAAATAGTGTAAATTAAACACTTAAAATTAAAAATTTGATAGTGAAACTGTTTTATAATTTTTTTTTTTTTAATTTCCAGCATTAAAAAAAAGGTAAAATTATTCTCAATTTTTGACCGGGATTAGCGATGGGAATGTTCTATTCCTTTACCCATTGTAGTAGATGCCCCAATAAAATTATTATCTTTGCTCGTAGGAATGATTTTAATCACTCAGTATTTCGAAACTTCTCTAGTTTTAGCCGTTTAAGCAAGTTTTCGACGGATTTGCTGGTATTCCCAGTCTCTCGAACTAAGTCACATTTGCGGAATCTTGATCTTTTGATCGGTATCGCGATTGACGTTCTGAGTTGTGTTTTTGAATTGACTGCGATAAAAAACAATCTTCCATCTAATCGTGGTTTAATTTCATTTTAATTTCAGATTCTATCCTTCATTTGTGTACTTTAAGAGAGTTGATTATATCTGTCCATAGTCGATTCGAAGATAACTTCCGAAACTTATCTTTTCACGTGTTCAACTTGTGGGAGCAAAAATGACACAACTATCAACAATCATATCTTAATTTTTTTTCGAACGTCTAAATATTTGTGTGACGTTATATGGATGACTATTCTAGAAATGAGCGCTATCGTTATTGTGGCATCCATTACGGAATATTTAGCAATAATAATATACATTCCTTTAGCAGTTACGTTCTTATTCAAACATTTATGTACCTCTCTTTGTTAAAACTTTTTAGAGGGAAATTTGTTGGCTGGCTAAATTCGTTTCGTAGAAGTTTTCGAATAGTTGNTTATTGTGGCATCAATTACGGAATATTTAGCAATATAAATATACATTCCTTTAGCAGTTACGTTCTTATTCAAACATTTATGTACCTCTCTTTGTTAAAAGTTTTTAGAGGAAAATTTGTTGGCTGGTTAAATTCGTTTCGTAGAAGTTTTAATTTCGACTAGTTGAAAAATAAGTCATATATCGTTTGCAGTTTCGTAGTCAGCCATTTTTTCAAGGACTCAGAAAATGTCGGAATACCTTTCCATTCGACACGACATTCAGGTATTCAGATTATAGCTAAATAGTTTAGAAAAATTTCGTGTACGCGCGTAAATTTACATAACATCAGCGTAGATAGGAAGGTGGCGACTCTAACACAGCACACTTATAAAATTTCATGGTTTCCCTTTGTAGAAACTGTGGATACCGAATTGATAGGACTATAAATGGATTTATTTCTTCCTAAATTATACTCTAGCTTTTAATTCATTTCTCTCAACTAAAATCTTCAAGAAATCATGCAAATTGTGTAAAGAATTTATTTTTCATTTTATCTGTGGATTCAGCACACTACCAATATTATTTAATTCACCATGTCGGGTTGAGTACTAGTCACGTCAGACCCTTCCATCTCCGTGTACTGCATAGGTTTTCTCTGGCATACAGTTTACGCTGCCAAGTTACTCCTGGACCTTTTTCGTACCGACCACGGTGGTGGAGTGGTAAGTGTACTAGCGCTCCAAAGGTCTCGGGTTCGAGTCCCGGCTTGTGGGATTTTTCTGTTAGGGAATGGTTGCGTGTCTGTTGTTATTATTTACGCCCATCACCGAAAATTTCCATTAAATGGATTTTTGTAGGGACATTTGGAAATAAATAAAAATAATAACACTTGTTTTCTTGCCAGTCGTAGAAAATTAAGCCTGCAGTTGTGCAACAAGAACAACTTTACGAACAATGATTAATGCCGAAAATGTTAGAAAGGCTAAGTTAACAGAGTGCGACGGTAGGGTAACTAGACGTCCCGATTTTGGCGGGACCGTCTCTCTTTTGAACTGAACATCCCTCTACCTATACTGGTCCAGTTGAGTTTCACTTCATTCCTGTTCCCGCTAATATCTACCGTTAAGGGGTTCTCAAAGCTGCGTCGTTGCCTTGGATCTCAAAATGTTGTACTCAGAATGTAAGAGTGATTTAATATCCCAAGCAAAAACGGACATGAAAAAAGTCTTAAAGGACCAGGACTCGGTCCTGGGATTAACACACAAAGTCTCCCGAAACGGCTTGAGAATATCTTTCGGAAGGATTGCTTAATTGGTTCAAGCATCTGCCCGGGAAGCGGAAGATTCCTGGTTCCAGTCCTGTCAGACATTTTTAATCTCCGTTTTTCGTTGGAATTTTTCCTTGACGCACACTTTCACGTACGAAGTTATCTTTACCCCTTTCCTTGTCAGTGATTTATATTTCATAACTCCCAATTGTCTTGGCGCTTTCTTAGAGGTTAAGTGGGCTGTACTCATTATTCGAATATTGAACCTAAACTCACAATTCAAGAAGCGGAATTTGCAAGTTGCCTTATTATAGGTGGACATCATAATGTCCCGCCTCCGGTGGTCTAACGAGTAGTCGCCCCAGGACCTGGTGATAGTAGCCTCAGAGCCTTTACGCCTCCGGTACAGCATTCGATCATTTTAATCCTCTTTCCTTAAGAAATACGTTCATTTCTTCACAGGCAAGCGATACTATGGGGCAGCAGCTCCCGCAGACGAGATGAACGGCCGGGTCAATCTAGCGCTGGAACCGGATGACGACGACGACTTGGAGGAGGAGACGGAAGGGGGCAAAAAGAAGCTGAGAAGGCGACAGAGCGGCAGAGAAGGAGGCGGAGGGGGCGGCGGTGGGGCAGATTCGCCACTCTCATTCGGCGGAAGGCCCCGGCAGGACCAGACATCTCTGTGAGATGCGCGATCCGATTATCACACGCACTGACCTCTTTCGGGAGAAAGATCGCGGCGCTGAGCGCCCGGCGGGAAGTCGAACTACGATTCCTTCGAGAGGGAACTAGAAACAAATGAGTGTCTACGCAAAGTTTCCACGATATCGCGGGGAAGAAGATTTCTTCTTTGTGGATTTCGGGGTACTAGACTCCTAGTGAAGTTTCAGAACAGAACAAATGGGCTTGTAACGTTTCTTTTTTCTGCCTTCTATCCGACGGTTGCTGGAGAGCATCCCTTAGCCCGCTGTTTGTATAAAGGTTACCCAAGAACCATTCCATCCTGCAGTCACATGCAAGGATTCCCAAAGCGTTCGCCATCGACGCGAAGGCTTGGGTAGTTGAAACATATCATTTTTTGCGGTACAGATTTATTGAACGTTTTTTGAATGTCGATATGTATACATACATGCATGTATATTTTTCGTCGTTGGATATACATATTCGTGGTTTCTAGGTGTCGGAGTTCAGATATCACAAAACAATAATATCGATGCTTTATTGATCTCTGCCTGTGAACCGTATTATTCTCAAGAAGGAAGTCTATTCGGAACACCGAGGAGAGTGCTCAGTTCGCTGTCCCTTACGAAAAGTTTCGCCTCCGAGGAATTTATTGCCTCCCGTATTAATAAACAGTTAGGATTGTCGTTGCCTTTTTAAAATATCTAAAAGATCGTCGTTTGAGTGTTTTTTCCTCCGCTAAGGGAAGCGAAAGGGAGTATTGACGTAGGCGTCAAAGAAATGAAATTATATATATGTATAAACAAAACCCCAGATTTTTTTTAGCTAAAAGAGAGTTAATGGAGGATGAAAAATCCGTGATAATTTTGTGGTAAAAGTGAAATTATTTTAAGCGATAATTCTATATATTTTTTGTTACTTGAATGATAAAAAAGAATGAAACATTTTTGAAATGTTCTACAGGGAGAAATAAAGCGTTCCCCCTGCTCCCAGCTAGTTGATTAATGTTTAAAAAATATGTATAAATAAACCTTTAGATGATGATGGAACTTTTCCGTAGTCGCGCGGTCGTCGTTGTATATTAAGACAAACATTTCTCACTTAGAGAGGGTGTTTAAAAAAATGGCTGTTAGTTGATATTTGTAAAGGTAATTTAATCAAAAGATGTGGCGTGTAATTTTGCATCCAGCATTAAAAATGAATAGTGCACTTGGAGTACCAGTAATGTAAATTAATCGAGTGAAGAATGTCACATTTTTTAGCTGGGCCACACTTAACCGCTGACACTCGTCCACAGTTTAGAGACACTGAAGAAATTAACGTATGTAAAATGTTAGAGAAATTCATATGCATATCCAGTAATGTGATCGAAGTTAACATATCAAAACATTTGAAAAGGAGTCTGAGATAATTTTTAATGAATGTAAAAACAGTAAAATTTACCGGGGCCTCCCAAGTAGAAGAGAGAAAGTGCTAAAATAAACATGTAAACTGTCAGTATTAGGAGAAATTTTGTGACCGTGGAAGAAAGTCATTTGAATGTGTGGAATTGTAACCCCCCGCCCCCGAATTTAGCGGTGTGCTTACTAATTTTTTCTAAGAGATGTCACTGTTCTCCTTGAAGGGATATTTCCCAGGCAGGAATACTTCGCGACCTTCATATGACCTTCATGGACAAAGTAGAATGGAAAGGCAATTCGAAAACTTTCGAAAGACTGGATTTTTGTTTAATTTTTTTCCGTGAACGTGCTGTAATGAACGCAGTAGACTGAGTCAGTTGTCGCATAAATCATTTCTTTCGTAAAATCGAATTTGGTTCATTGAGGGTAGTCATTTTAGCATGGGTGTTCGTCTAGAAGCTTCGATGGGCATTAGCTACAGTGCAATTTGGGCCAAAACCTAGGAAAAAAATTTTTTGAACGACCAGGATTATCGAGACGGTTTGAGAGCATGATAACGATAACGTTTTCGAAAATCTCGAAAGGATCTTCTGAGAGATACAGTACATACACCTCAACTGCATTCGTAATTTTAACCTAGTGTCAGCCGTCGAAAGTAGCGGTGACATGGCGGCACGAGACTGCCATTTTCATCACATAATAACAGGTAAAATTTGCTAAACAGGGTTTATATCGGAGGAACCTAACTCCAAAGAATATAAAAGTAGAACGTCAAAAGCTCATCATGTAAGAAGCCCGTAAGCGCTTTCCCTAGCAATTTCCCTCAGATAATTCCGACGCTGCAGAGTTAGCAAGAAAAAATTCATTTCATAAGTAACGTCACTCTGGTATGCATTGCATCGTTAACATTGGACTTACCTTTTTGAGGTTCCACGGAGAGTTGATGAATTTCGAAAATTCTATCCGTTTTTAGACTGTTACGAGCTGCGATTCGCGAGAATTGTGTTTACTTCGATTCAGGCATATATCAATACATAAATATAAATATATGTGTGTATAAATGTGGGTGTTAAAATGTATACGTTAAATGTGTATAGCTCAGCGCCAAAAACCTTCCGAGAAATGTTAAAAAAGATACTATGTCTTGTTTTTATTTTTGTCAAGATCTTTAACAGAGTCGCTTCGATGGAGAATATGACTAATACTCGTTAGCTCGACGTCAAAGTAGATTATTATGGATCGCATATACATGTTCAAAGAGTTCTTTATGCGATGTTTGACTTGTTTGAAGGGAGCCATAGCCTCAGGAAGGTTCCGCGACCCTTTGTTTCAACCAAAGATTCGTTTTGCAGATGTATTGATAAAGAGAACAGTGTTACTCATGATTTCCTCTGGGGTTTTAAGGTCTGGATAGGTCAGGAAACACGAAATACTAAGCATGAATGAATACTACTGTTGGTGTATAGCTTTTCTAAGATTATAAAGATCTGTCAATAGGTTTTGTTACTGAGAGACTTCTAAAAATCCGAAATCTTAGAGGGAATCACGAATAACTCTTACTATACTTCTTGTTGATAAGAGATTCGGGTGTAGGAATATGTTACGTGCGTCGTTACTTTGCGTTGCTATATTGTCTTTCGGCTTGGCTACGTGAGCATACTATCTAGGATACGGGTCGCTTTGTTGATTGTTTCGTTGTTGACGTGCAAAAAAATTCGTTCCTCGTGATTGTGTTGGAAGGCACGGATTCTTGAATTCCGTTCTAAGGCTCAGGAATCTCTGTAGAAGTCGAACAAGAGGCGTATATTTTGATTATCGACCCTGGAAGAAATATCTGATAGGGATGTCTGAAATTCCTCTTCAAGATTCGTTTTATTCTCGCAGGCGAGTAATTTAGAGGTTTATGTAGTATATCATTTGTCTGTACAGAGAAAGTTGGATTATCCACGCCAAGAACAGTATTCTTCGTATTCCCCACCAGCTCCATCGTTGTGTTTAGCTGATGGGTTGTTTCTGTTAAGAAGAATTGAGTGTTACTTTGGAAGAAATATATGTATGATGATACACAAAACGTATTTTGTTTATTGTCTCGACGGATTGCTTGTATGATCATACAGGCCTTTCGCGCTGTTTATTAAAGTGTTGCCCTTTCCGTTGCATGTTGGTTACCACTGCTGTTACCGTGAAATTGATTGATCGAACGAACACATCTTTAATCTGCACAATGCCAGCAGTTTTATTTTGGGGATCGACCTACCCGAGCCTCACGCTTGCCCACTTCTTTCGAAATAATCTGCGCACACGTCCAACGCCGAGAAGAGAGTTTTCGGAGCGAATCTTTTTCGAAAAACATCGGTTTTCACCTCATAATTCAATGAAAAAATTGTTCGCATTGAATAGCAGAAGGGAAAGAATCGTGCAACGAAAGTATTACATTAACGCGAATTCAGGGTACTGAATCGTCATTATTGATTGTTGTTAGTTTCCCATGCTTCCGATGACGCTTCGACTGTTTTTGAAAATTCATGTGGCTAAGTGTTGTGTGACGAATTCCTTATCGGTCATAAGATATGTATCCATCCCATTGTTCCTCCTGTCATTTCTTCTGGATGAGTAGAGTTTCCAAAGGATCTCTCTGAAATGGTTTCGAAAATTCTGGGTCGATCTGAAGTGGAAGAGGTATCGTTTCAACAATATCAGTGTCCGTTCTCTGTCATGAAGAAAAATCGAGAAAACGCGCAAAAAAATTTAAAGTTGTTGAATGTGGTGTTGAAACAATAAAATAACATCATGATCACAGAGTTCCACCAAGGGGATGTCAAGTACTGCATTTGATGAGGGAGAGTATCGGTTTTTGAAAATTCTCTCCGCGCGACGGCCATTTGTGTGGAAAAATAAAGGGTTTGGTTCAAGTAATCCTCACGTGCAGAAGATGGCGGATTTTCAAAGTAGAAATTCATACCAAAAATTTTGCATTGCATTGCAAATTTGCATTTTGTTTCGACGACGCCCACTGCGATAAGCAAGGTAGTTGAAAGTTTGGTTTTGGTTCTCCGTCAAAAAGAAGCAGTAATGATTGTTATGAATATATATACATACATATACATGTGTAATGATCACCCCCCGCTAACTGTTAACCAACGCCTGCATAGAGAAAGAAACAGTCGCAAGGAAAAGTAGAGGATTCAAACCAAGACAGCTAGTTTGTTATAAATGTGATGTAAAATATTAAAAGATGACAGATGAAAATATAGGAATGTTGAAAATTATGAAGCCGTTGTTGAATTGTCAAAGTGTATGTGTTTCGAGTGAGCTTTGTCCTTGCTCCAGATGTTATGCCGGACTGAATGTGGGTGATCTTACGGGCAATTTATTTTAAGCACAGTTTGCACATCTAGATTTATGCGTGTCATGTGAATCATTTTCCCTTGTGCGGCGCCGATACGGATCTGGGTGTTTGTTTTCTCCATCCTGAAAGGGAGAATGTGTCTGTTTTTTTTTCGGTGTTGATCATTACGTCATCATTCCCTCGGAATCGTTCCTGCCTCTCGTGAGGATAGAATAAGAGTAAAATCTTGATTAAGATTGAAAATCGCAATAAACGAGATTGGCTCGTTCAAGTGTCGCGGCTCTATCCAATGTCTCGGATGAGATTGCCCACTTTGTTGTCAAGGCTTGTTGAAGAAAAGGAGATGATTCTGTGATGCTTGGTGTAAAAAATCAATAAAAAAGAGTGCTGAAAGAATTTGAAAAGTCGTTTTTGACAAACGAATGTTCTTGTCTGGTGGCTGATATTGGGATGAAAGAGATTTAATAATTTTTTATTTATTCCCTTCATAAAATGATTCTCTCTGAAACGGACCGCTTGAAGAATACGGTTAAAGTTTAATCGATTAACCGTTTAAGAGAAGTTTACCCAAAGGGATTTCAATAAGGGGAAGTAAAATACCATTATAAGCATTAAAAAATATCAAAAAGTAAAAATCAATCCCAAAATCAATTAAATGATGATTTTCAAGTTTCAATTGATCTGCAGTCATGTCAACTACTTCAGGATAGCGTAATACTGTAACCTGGATACAGATAAATAAATTACTTTATAGTCGGTTAGATAGGTTACTAGGTTAATGCTTCATCGATATTAATTTTCATTATAAAAGATGCACTCTTGGTATTTTTCCAACCTGAAAGGAGTAAGGAATGACAATCTATATGTCACGATCAACACCTTCGTACTTAAACATCCATTGGCATACTGAAGATTCATTTGAAGTTGTGGTTGGGGAAATAAATGAGAACACTTTCCTTATTACAAAATTAGAATTTTTAATACTTGTCCCTTTTTCGTTACATAAAAAACACTGGATTTTTCGTGCTGTTTTTTTTATCCGAGGGATTTTCTTAGGACATTTAGAAAAAGTAGTAATTTAGCGAGGACTGCTCCTCGGAAGACACCAAGCACCGGCTGGCGCAGAAATAAATATGCTTCGGTTAAAAGTACCCCGAAGAATTGGAACAGGTGAGTAATTTTTCACTTAGGAATCATGGGAACAGGCTGTTCAATACACGTATCCTCCGTTTGAATCGTATTTTTGGCCACCTCCGCGTCCTCCTCCGCTGTACCCACCAGCTCCGCCGGATCCCCCGTGTCCGCCAAATCCGCCGCCTCCACTGTATCCACCACCTCCACTGTACCCACCTCCTCCGCTAGAGTGGCTACCGCCGCTGGAATATCCACCAGAACTGTGACCTCCGGAGCTAGGTGCACCGTAAGAGGACGATGGTGCGCTGTAGCTTGCAGACGGAGCTCCATAAGAGGAGGAAGGAGCGGCACCGAAAGAACCACCGAATGAACCACCAGATCCGAACCCGCCGGATCCCTTGGAAGGTGCGCCGTAGCTGGAAGAAGGTGCGGAGTAGCTGGAGGATGGTGCACCGTAGCTAGATGAAGGCGCTCCTCCAAAAGATCCACCTCCGAAAGATCCACCTCCGAACGAGCTTCCTCCGAACGAGCCTCCTCCGAACGAGCCTCCTCCGATGGAAGGTGCTCCGTAGCTGGAGGACACGCCACCGGATCCCTTGGAAGGTGCACCGTAAGATGATGAGATGGAGCCACCACCGAATCCGCTACCCTTGGATGGTGCTCCGTAGGAGCTGGAGATGGATCCACCACCATGTCCGCTGCCCCTAGAGGGCGCCCCGTAGCTCTGAGAAGGCGCACCATAAGAAGCCGATGGCTGCGACACGAACCCACCACTCACTCCCTTCCCTCCACCTATTCCTGGGGCTCCGTAGCTGCTAGAGGGTGCTCCGTAGCTGCTGGAAGGTGCTCCGTAGCTGCTGGATGGCCTTGATCCTCCATGTCCTCCCCCGATTCCTCCGTGACCACCCCCGTGGCCCCCACCGTGTGATTGACCACCAAATCCTGTAGAAGGCGCTCCGTAACTAGAAGAAAGTCCCCCGCCGAAGGACTGAGACTGATGGGAGAAACCGGCGTTGTGGGAGGGCGCCCCGTAGGTTTGCGATGGTGCCTTATATCCACCTCCTGATCCTCCGCTAGAGAAAGAGCCTCCTTGGATGGAGTACGATCCTCCGCCTCCCGATGGAGCTCCATACTGGCTCGAAGGAGCGCCGTAAGAGGAAGATGGTGCGCCTCCGAATGACTGGAAGGAGCCCCCAGAAGGTCTAGAAGGGGCGCCGTAGCTTTGCGAGGGATAACCTCCGCCGCCACCCCCGGAATGGCTTCCCCCACCGAAATGGCTTCCCCCGCCGCTACCACCGCCGAAGGAAGGAGCGCCGTAGCTCTGGGAGGGGGCAGAGTAGGACCCTCCGCCACCACCACCGTGACCGAATCCCGTTCCAGCAGAAGGAGCGCCGTAGCTTGAGGATGGGGGAAGGTAGCTCTGGGAACCGCCGCCGACTTGAGAAGACGGGGAGAAAAAATGTTAGGCGAGCAAGGAAAACGTCATCGAGAAGTAATTATAAAAGTATATAAGACCAGTTATAATTAAACCTATGCGAAGAGATACACTTACGAAGGCCTAGCTTATACATTAAGGAGATGTAAAAGGTACCACAAAGTAATTTTTATCGATATAAATAGTTCAGTCTGCTTAATTATGGATTCTCTTCCTTTTAAACCCTTATTATCCTCAGTTCTCTGTAAGAAAACTGAAATGTAATTTATAGGAATACCCTCATGCCCTCGTCGTCAATTCATCTATTTACCACTCAGTTCAAGTTTTGGTGAGTTGTATCAAAATCGATACGAAGATAATCAACTAGTATTTCAAGTTGTTGTAGTAATTGAGGCATTCCAGCGTACGAAAATCAATTTATTGTTCGAAAGATGTATAGACCGTTTACTCTTTTCTATATCCCGTAACTTTACCACAAAAATGATGGAAGAAATTTCATCATCAGCATACTTTCCATAATGATTTTCTTCTAAATAAAACTTCAATGGATGTAGCAAAGGTTGTCTATGAAACTTCAGCGAAGGAGATCCTCTAATTTACTGAGGTAATTCTGATTCAAAAAAGTTATTCAACGTGAGAATGCGTGCACTATATTCTCAATATTTGTTGATGTATAACGTTTCCGTTACAATTCGAGGGCAGTATCAATGGTCTTTAGAGAGGAATGAAACCCTACTTTGGCTTCATGACGGTAGTGTTTTCCTAAGAATGATTTGACAATCCTCGAGAGAGCGTTTAAGTAAATTAACGCACAGGAGAATCCCAATTTCGTGAACGCCTTTTTGCGAATCCAACATGAGATAGGAAGCGGCTTTAAATAGTGTTCCAAGCGAGGAAGAAGTGTTCTTAAGCCAATGGAATCTGCTCCGCCGAAGGCACTAATTGAGTAACGCGGGTTCGTCTCTCGCTAAGAAAAGAAAGAGTAGATTAAGTGGAGGAAGAAAGCGTCGAGGGAATCGAGAATGAGAAAAAACATCCAAAGTGATCTAATTCAGTTAAAGCATGGTGATTCTCTTCCCTTTCCTATTGCGTCATCCGGTGGTGGAGGAAGTAATGAGGTAATGGACGTCCCTATCCTGTGGCGATCGGTCGTTAAAAACAAATTATTCACCAAAAGTGAAACTTGGAAATGCTTTTGATAATGCACTCGATAGCTTTTGCTTTTTTCAGTCTGTCTCGGGCGGAGAAAAATTCATTTTTCCTTCATTTATGTGTCAATTTGTTCTTAGCTGTGAAAATACGAAAGATACTGAGAAATGAGTAATTTTAAGTTATGGAATTCATCCATAATACAATATCTTGTCCTCGACTTTGTGGTAGCTTTCCATCTTGAAGAAAAATAGAAATAATATTTCTACCTTTACCTAAGAATATTTTTATTCAATGACCATAGTAGAATGACCCAACGGGTTGAAGCTATGGTCGTAGAATGAAAATATTCTGTGGTAAAGGTAGAGGTATTATTTATATTTGTCTTCAAGCATTCATCCAAGTTAGTCTATAATCGTGGCATTCACCAAGTTAGTTAAACCACACCCTATGAAACGAATTATTCAAAAAGTAATTTAACGGGGACATCCGGTATAACATTCTGGCTCAGTGAGGAAAGCAAGAGCAAATTACCTCACTCCTCATTTTCCCTTTCAAGCCTCATTCCCTTTCCTTCCCTTTGGGTGTAAATGGGTAACGAATGAGAGGATGAGGGCCCAGGTAGCCGTCGGGCTGATGATTTTGCTGACAAACACAGCTTTCGCTTTCGAATCGTGAGGTAAGACGGACGGCCTGTTCAAAGACTCATCCCAGATTTGAAATAAAACATCATCGCAGAGAAAGTGCGACGAAAAGAATGAATTTCATTAATATATTCTCTTCAAGCTCTTCCTCGTAAGATCCGATCCCAGATCCATGGCCAAATTCTCCCTGCGGATTTCCAC
This sequence comes from Ladona fulva, assembly GCA_000376725.2. Lineage (NCBI taxonomy): Eukaryota > Metazoa > Arthropoda > Insecta > Odonata > Libellulidae > Ladona > Ladona fulva. Next base: position 1,517,070 of record KZ308191.1, read on the forward strand.
CTCGTAATGCACAGTTATAAAGCGATGGAGGAACTGCAGATGTCGCCACGGTCGAGGAAGTCCGTGTGAAGCCTTGTGACCGCTGGGAAAAAAGTTTCGTTTTTTTTTGGCGTCTTATTAACACGGGCAAGAGGGGGAATGATATAAGATTACAGTTTTGAAACGCCACGATGATTTTGCTAATGAGCAAAGCAAGCTTCGAGAAAAATAATTAGGATCACACCTTACACTCTCTATCCTCACGTTTGCTCACGACTAATCTAGATACTGATTCCTTCGTCATCATCATAAGTCACCTAACTTATGATGGGTTCATATGCCCTGACATTCCCTACTTAAGTCCCTTTCCTGTATTTCTTGATAACATATCCCACCCGTGTTATCACTCAACATCCTCTCCCATTGCATATCAAGCATTCTTCCCACTTTCAACCTTACTTCAGTTACTTTCTTTGGAAATTCCTCTTCTATCAATATTTAACCCATCCATTTCCTCTACCTTCGATTTATTACCACAATCGCCACTCCCTCTTCTTCCATCTCCAGTAATTTATTTCTCTATCAGCCCCAAGTATTTTTTAATTCTACGTTATCCTCCATGGAAACAAATGCGGTATTAAATTTTACTAAATATAATTAGTTCTCACTTTCCGCCGTATTCATTGTTGCATTAATGTTATAAGTTCTTTCAGAGGATCCATGAAGGAAACCGTATCCGATTCTGGCGAAAATAAATCGAATAAACGACAAAAATTCAAATTCAGAACACCCCAAGTGAGTAATAAATAGAACCACGTAAGAAAAACTAAGGCTGATTTAACGTTGCCGAAAATTTGTAATTAATATAAATTGATTAACATAATTTAAATAATTACAATGAGATTCATACAGAAGCTTCGTGACGCTCAGAGGAAGAAATCAATTTTGGATGGCGTAATTAATGCGCAGCGACGAAGTTTTGGAAAAGTAGATTAGAGTAACTGGATGATTAAATCATTAACTCATTGTTAATTCTCATCGTTCGTTAACAGCTGTGAGATTCGACTCGTTTCCGACTACGTAGATCAAATGAGCGCCATTAATTGCACCCAACTGTCAAAGAGAAACAATGAAGGTGAAACCGGCCGGGAGAAATCGCGAATGAGAATTCGCAAATTAGCCCAATGTTTGCGCCCTCCGAAATATTCATTTCCTCTTCACATGCAGACGACACACGCGGAAGTCAAAAAAAATGCGAGGTTTCGCTTCGGAAACATTCGGAGTTGGGACGGACTGAATAAATCGTACGTATTCCGATTTCGTTCCACTTTTGTTTCCATTGAGGAGGCTTTTGTTTCCGTGGCACCTTCCATTGGCGTATTTCAGCCCCGTAGAGGGCGGGAGCTGATAGGGGAGAAACTGGGGCAGTGGGTGGGCCTCCGGGTGACGCTGCAGAGGATTTGGTGAGAAGGAATACCGATTTGCGCGGACACGAGCCGTTCCTCCCCTACCCGCCTTCTTTACCCCTATCCTCGCCCCTGTCCTGTACGTTCGAATCTCACTGCCTGATTCATCAAGTAATTTCTCCGATTAATAGTAAGGGGTTTAAGCCGACTCGTTAAGGGCTGTAAAAGGACGAGTGGTTTTGACAAATCCATTTTCTACGAGGAGACGTGAGTGCGATAGGAAATCCAGTGGTTTAGATTTTCGTACTACGTGTCTATTTTATTCTAGCACAGGAACGGCACTATTAAGTATTAATCTACCTAATTAACGGATACCCCATAGCAATACAATGCTAATATTATAGTAAAATTTCTCTATAACTCTGTTTTACCTGTTCCCTTTCAAAACATTTTAAATGCAGAATTGGCTAAAGCTACTGATGAACTTATGGTTCAGTGCAGTATTTCCTAACCGGTGGGACCGGAAAGACTTAATTTTTATTTATTAATTTCTTATGTCCTTATTTATTTCCAGTAATTAATATTCGCAACTGAAAAGTGCCACATTACTTGGTAAACAAGCTACGCTGAAAGTTACTGATATGAGTGTTCGCTAATATAAAAAAAAATCAACTTTTCTTAAGGCCTCGGTGGGACTTTGTTTTCCGAGGAAATGAAATGTGGGACGCCGCACTAACTTTGTTGGAAGGCTTAGGTAAGTGGGCCGCGCAGTTTGACTTAAAGCGTAAGAGCACCGTGGAAGAAATGTTGGGAGCATTGACCTTTTCGACTCTAATCGCCAAAACGCAGAAACTAAGCTACCGAGTAAGACCGATGTACTAAATCTCCTAACTTTATTTTCATAGACGAAATTCAAAGTTTGATCGGTCACATGGGGTCCATGTAAAATACCGAAAGCGCTGGTCTAATCAACAAGTATTTTAGAAGCTTCAAGAAGTTTTTTGATCCTGAAAATAATCCTTTTTTTAATTGAAAAATAGATTTCTCGGTAACTGGCTCCCTCGGCTTTTCTCGAGCTTCTCTCGGATCAAAATACTAGTTGCACATTCCGAAACTCATGCTCCGTAGAGTTAGAAAAATTGGAGATTGCAAGGTTTACAATAACAGTTTACGGAGGTGCTACCTGTCGCAACTACAATATTGGATGGCTCAATTTTTTCAGCCCCAAATCCCATATTTAGAGAGGAAAGTATTCGTGAAAGTCGAACGTGAATCATTAACCAATACCTTTTTCATTGTACCAAACCTTTCCTCTTTTCCCCATTCATTCACAAGGGCTGTACACACCCGAAAGGCTCCCCTATTTCCGCCAAAAAGGTTGTAATGAGGCAACCCCACGGTAATGCTTGACCGCAAGGTGCAACTACTTCGCCCGTATCATGAACGGGATCGGCCTGCGATAAAAATCTCACCGTAGGCCCCCTTCGCTTTAGCCCTCTGGCGAGGAAGTTAAGAAACTACCGTTCCGACTCAAGTTTTCGGTGTTTCCGCAAGAGAAAGGCATACATTTCGTCGTCTTTGCTGCTCTAACTTATGGAGATGGGGAAGCTTTCCCCGCGAGAGATGGCATCAGCTAATGTGCCAGTTTCAAGTGGCAAGACTTTGTCTTAAATGGGATTTTCACGCAAGGGGTTCTTATGATTATTGTCATGAAGGGAAAAGACCATTATTTCGGCTCTGCGAGATTTTTTGCGAAGGATTTGCGCGACATGGTTAGTTAGCTCCGTGGCTGAAAGTTTAATCAAGATTATGAGAAGTTTGCAGATAGCAATTACGCCCGGAGTTTCTTTTCTAAAACAGGGAGACATTTGGACGACATGGGTAGTCATTTACGCTGACATTCTTCCAAGATCAGGGCGATTAGGAAAATGTGAGTACTGTTTCTTTATTATGACAAGCAACTGCCGGTGTACAATCCTTAGTCTTCCCTAAGCGCGATTTATATGCCCATAATGGAGGCTTGTTTGATTTTCTGATTAACTCACGAATCGCCAGGGATCGTGATTAGGTTATTGTTCATACCTTTCCGTTAATAGTGCTATTTACGGCTGCGTGGTGAAGGATCGAAAGTAAAATTAAAGCGATTCGTACTTCTAAGATGAGCCGAAAGGAAGCTTTGAATGGCACCCAAGAAGTATCTTTGAGTAAATTAAATTAAGTAAATGATAATTAGAAGTAAAGTTATTTAAGAGAAATTCATAAGCATAAGCTAATTAACAACGTGGATGATGGCTGAATTTTGTTTATGAATGGTAATGGCACTATGGAAATATTTTAGATAATAATCAATTAGTGAGAGAAGGAAGCAAACATTTAAGGGTTGAAGTTTAAGTTGAATGAAAGGAAATGTACTGCATGGAAAAACATCTAAGACATCTCCCGATCAAAATCTGATTTTAGATATACGAGTATATGCATACATTTAAGAAAACTTTCGGAAGAAAAAGGTTAAAAATACTGAGTTTTGCGTAAAATCTGTCAAGACCTGTCAACTTGTATAATAAGTGAAACCTGTCTCTATAAGGCAGTCCAACAGTCGACCGCAATCGACCTATCGTTCGGTTAATGTAATTAGTCCATCACTGATAGCCATCAAATCGCTTCAGATTACTCTATGATTTTCTATTGCTTCAAAAACTTAGCTTTAGAATATAAATGTTCAATCGATCTAAAGTGTTGTAGAGTTAGAGTTTTTATTACATCGCAGACGTAATGAAGGCCTTGGAATTCCCCTAAATCGATTGCAGTTAATCGAATAACGATATATCGAAGACGATCGCGGTAGAAAATATGCCGTCTACCCTCATCCGTAAATATATTTATGGTATATGTTTAACGCAGTGTGACCTATCTCTTACAGCAGTTCTGTTATTCACTAATATTAATTTTATTCTGGAGAGAAAGTGAATCTTCATTTAAACTCGTTTTTCTGGCCTAATATTGTGGAACGCCGTCTAAAAATAATTGCGAATCGTACTTCGTATTTTCCACAATTTGTTGTTATATATAAATTGTAAAAAATATGAAGTACGTTTTACAATTATTTTTTTAAAACCTAATTTCTCCCTGTCTTTGTCTCCCAAAGGTCGAGTCTCTCTAAATTAATTACAACGATCTCCATTCCGAGAATCTTGGGCGAACTTGTTCACGCCGAACTGGCAACCTTAAGGAACTCGGCTTGTGGGTGCTCAATCGCGACCGATTCAGAAGCGAATTCCACTCCTCACTTGTACCCACCGAAAGAAAAAGAAAGAGCAATGACCTGAACTCCCAGCCAGAATTCCTAATTGCGCGCATCAGTTTAGCTTTCTCCCGGGAAAATGAAAAATTATGCGAAATGAGGCGAAAAAATTTGAGGATTCACTTTCTTTCGCCGGTTCGATTGTTTTCTCCGCCTTTTCCTTCTCTCCGGAGCGCGAATTGCTGAGCCGCTTCTCATGGACGTTCATTTCCATGTTGTCGCGTTCGAAGCGGCCGATTACGGACGCGTTCCCGACAGCAATACGGTAAACATCCTATTCCCCCGCAATAGCCATTTGGGGAAAGCTCGACAAAAGTGATGCCTCAGAACTTTCTCCGTAGACAATATCCTACGACGCGGATACATGCATTAGGAATGAGATGTGCGCGTTATGACCTTGACACCCTTCCCGATGGTGTCAATATTCTCATATCCGTGTGGTACATAAATTGAAGTCGCGAGAGATAATTCTCATTTAGATTCAGCTTATTTGGGATAGCGAATCGTGAACTTTCATGAGACACCATGAGACGCTTTACTTTGTGGTGTAGATTTACTCAGATAAGCATCGTAAATAACTTAATTCACTTCCAAATAGATAAGTTTTATATCCACCAAAGACATTTATATTATATATTCTATGGAGTTTTACNTAATGAGAGAATTAGAATCTTGGGGGAAATTAATGATGTAATGAGAAAGTAATTTCCTGTTTTTGTTATGAACTCTGTGAAAAATACTGCTCTATTTTACGAGAAATTTATTGGAGAAGATAAGCGGTTTCTCTACGATTTTTACAGATATTTGCGATGAATTTAACTTGTATTTGCGTAGTTATGCGCAATTAAAAATATTTAAATAATCAATATGGTATACGATAATTTGATATTAATAAATAAACCTTCGTTAATTATAAAATTGGGTAATTGAAATTCGTAATCGGTTGCCAATAATCAATTTAAATTAAAAGAGTAATGAATTATCCGATATTTTTGCTAATTTAACTGAGCAATATTTATTAATAATTTAATCGGGAACGAACTGTAAATAATATTTGGCTGATATCTTTAGGAGAATAGTACATTAAAATTACCGTTATGTTTTCAATATAACTGTAAGTTAATGAGAAACTATCGATTAATGCTGTGGATTTCCAATATAGCATATTGTGAATAGAAATAAGAAATTGAACGTTTCATCAACCATTATATTAATTATTGTTAAATCTGTGGTCGAGTAATACAACACTAAACCCTATTATTCCTTCAATAAATTCAATAATTCCCTAAATCCTATTATTCCTTCAATTCCGTTTGTTTATGGAAAAATCAAACGAATCTAGTTTTATATCTAGTGTTCCCTGTGTTATCATAAGAATTCATTAAACTATTCGTATCCGTTTCTGGCAGCAGCTCGAAGATGGCGGCACACGTCACGAGGCAAAGAGATTTCCCGATAGCTTCGTCATTTTATGTCGCCTTCACAATACTTTGCAAACTCTCTCTCCTCCTAAGAAATTGTCACCCGAGGTTAATTATCCTCAAAGGGGAAAACGAAAGTCTTCCGCTTGATCTTGAATCGGGTCTGAACCCTTTCCTAACTTCTCCCTAGCTTTCTCTATCCTCGTGAATTTTTCCACGACGAAGCGACTCCCACGACTTCCAAAACGCAAAAAAATAAAAATCCTTCAATTGGCTCCCAAATGCGGGTCTCCAAACGTGCGTCCCCCCAACTGGTGCGGTGCCAGATTATTTATTTCCCCCCAAACGGATTGGGATCGTTAGGGCGTCGAATAAATTCAAGTCGAAAGCCAGAGGGAAACGAACCTGACCTATATGCGGCCTCTTGAATTCGATTTCCCGTCCCCGCTTTTTTCTTTGGAAATCGGAATCATTCGGGTTCCCCCTTCATTCAAAAATTACACATTCCGTCAGGGTGAGAATCTCTTTTTCCTGTTTCGCGGCTCGGAATGAACGGATGCTGAATGACAATTGCTTCCGAGGTCCGTTTCCTCCATTCGCAGCCGCGAAACTGGTTTCTGCTGTTTCTAAATAAAACGTATGAAGCTAAATAATGAAAATGAGTGGCAACTCAATTTAGGCGGGACTATTTCCGAATATTCTATTCTTCCATCTGACCTATCGTCGATCATATTAAATGAAAACAATACAAGAAATTCACGAATATTAATTCAACAAATTATGGGCGCTGGAAGGGAAAATCTTCGGATGATGACAACCAAAAGAAAATGAAAAATTATACATTGAGATTCCGGGCAGCCAAATGGGTAGTGCGTTCGTCTTTGGTGGAAATGGTCCAAAGTTCGATTCCCTGTGGGGGCTCAAATGGGCGAAATAATAATAATAATACGTCTTTATTGAATGGCGATATTGAGACTTCCTAGTCCCTTATTACAATAACAGAATACTACCTATACTAATTGCAAATTATTTTATTTATTAATGGTAAAATGGACAAAATCTTACTTAAACCTAGAGGGTGCGAGTGAAAAGTATAACGAGACCGGTACTCGAACCCGGATATTCCACACTCAAGAAGAATGCTCTCACCAATGAAGCTATGTCGCGGAACAGGCACACTTTATTCTTTGGGAGTGATGGTATTGACTTAGCGGCCCCATCCACCGCTAATAAATACCTTACGTAATTAAAGATGGTAATTTATACTGAGCAGGATATGCAAACATTCATGTAATACATATATTATTAGAAAATGTGAAAGACGACGGAATTCAAATGCATGATACATATTCAGAAAAATTCGCATTCCTCGCAATACAATTTGTTTAATCAGTCCCTGAATTCAAATCTGACGTATGCTAAGGTGATATCGGAGGGACTAAAGGGGATATATGACAAGAGGGAATAAAAGACCGACAGTATAATTTTACATTTTCATAGAAACATACTTCCTTTCCGAAATGATAAAATGTGAGAGATGCTGAGAGTGGTAGGAAAGGTTCCGCGCAGTTCCGAAAGAGGCGAGATTTCAATGGATAATTAAGATCTGATTTGGACCGTGAGTTTTAAAAAGAGGAGAGATCCAATTATTTTCAAGAGTCGAAGGAGGAGCACCCAGTATTTCACGAGGTCACAAATTGGTCACAAACTAGGACAGTGATTTTCAGACTGAGGGCCTTAGTAGAGCAGTAACGTTGAATGAAATAAACGAAAACGTGACTGGATTTGAAATATCTGCGTAATTCTGTCTCCAAAAGACAAAGACTTTGCTTAAGAATGGGAGTTCAGTAAGGATGGGCGGTTAATTGTTGTCAAATGGAAAGCTAAACATACGGCCATGAATGGCTTTTTCGAATTTGGCACACTTTTGCAAGAATTTCCAGCAGTTCCAGTTACATATTTAGTTAACGTTTTAAACAGATGAATTTTAACGCTAGGAAATATCATTGTGATGCGTATTATTTATTCAATAACCGACTAAACCTTTTCTTGAAGAAAGAGATAGCTGTTACCTATGTTATAAAGCAACATTTAACAAAAAAGAAGGAAACTGGACAAGGTTTTATGAAAATTTAAAATTTAAAGCTTTTCATACATTTTTCGTGAATTCGAATTGCGAAATATTTGACGTTTACCCTCGTTTTTAATTTTCAACTTTCTCTCGTCGTTCTCCGGAAACTTCTCTTATACATGAATGATAATGAGAGAATTAGAATCTTGGGGGAAATTAATGATGTAATGAGAAAGTAATTTCCTGTTTTTGTTATGAACTCTGTGAAAAATACTGCTCTATTTTACGAGAAATTTATTGGAGAAGATAAGCGGTTTCTCTACGATTTTTACAGATATTTGCGATGAATTTAACTTGTATTTGCGTAGTTATGCGCAATTAAAAATATTTAAATAATCAATATGATATACGATCATTTTATATTAATAAATAAACCTTCGTTAATTATAAAATTGGGTAATTGAAATTCGTAATCGGTTGCCAATATAGATTGAGACGAAACTTAGATATAGTAGAAGAAAAGTATAATATTATAATTTTACACTTTTATGATTTGTAATCTACTTTCAAGCTTCATACAACTTTCGCATTTAAAAAGAGTTTACGATTTCCAAAAGGTAAAAACAAATTTTAAAGTTTTATTTATCGAATTCTGTGTAGTTTATACTTTACCTGGTGGTTCAGCGCGGCATAGAGCGACCACAGCTAGGAAGCCCAAGACGAATCCCTGAAAAGATTCGGGATTAATTACTCTACCACCGTCCAAGTAAATGGTAAATCCCAACAGCCCTTGCAAGGGCGATCCAACAGCGGACCTCAGAGAGCAGTAAGCGAAGGCCCCTCACCTTTCTTATAGAAGCCATCTCAGCCGTCAGAGATATCCTCGATGCTCGAATCACTGAGCTTTTGGTAGACACTAAAGCAAAACACTCGTCGGAAGTCCTGCTCCAATCCTTCTCTTTATTCGGGGTGCTGTTCCTACGCTGCTTTCAGAACCGAGCTTGAGGTACCTCTGCCTTCTTCGGCCATAACCCCTAGGCTTATATACTGAGACGCGAATATGCACATGAAGGTAGGGGGGAGGGTCCCGTGGGTGGGGGGGAGAAGGGAAATGTAGCTGAGGAGGTCAAGGGATGGGGGAGGGAGGAAGGGTTCCAGATACTTTTTTCCACCAAAGAGAAGAGGGGAGACTGTGGGAGGGAAAAGTGAAGGATTTTGTGGGGGAGGTGTCGGGAGGAAGGGGGGCTAGCATCTCTTGCATGCAATGCAAGAAGAGAAAGTTCCTTCTTTTTAGTGTGGTGATGGGATGGACTGGAAAGAAGAGCCGTAGTGTGGGAGAGGAATCGAGAGTGTTTACAGGGTATCACTTCGTTGTTCCGAGCGGAGGATGGTCCGTCTTGGCGATCATAAGTTTTCGAGCGGGGAGCTTGACAAGTTTCCGCCGGGGAATTGAATTTTCGTCGTGCAGGCATGAGTCCACATCGAAAAGGACTGTTTTGATCAAAGAGTTTCCAATGCTGCTGTGCGATTTGGAATCTTCCTTAAGAAGTGTTTGTCTAACATTAAGAGAGGTAGGGCAGTTTTATAGAGGAAATTTCGTGCTCGACAGCTATGTTTCGGCTGAAAAAGAGCCCCTCGCATCAGGAGATTATACTGCTGTTAGAAGCTTTCCGAAGAATAAACTCATCATTGAACAAGATGATATCGATTCCGCGGGTCGTGAACTTCGATAGAAATCTACTAAAGAGGAGAAATATGCGTATAACAACATTCATATAAACACCACAGGAAAATGATCTGTAGGACGGATTATGGTTTATATTAATTCTTTTCAGCTGAGTAACAGAGAATGCAACAGATGTTTGATCTGAGTATTTATACACTCACTGCAGCCCAAAAATTGTGGCATGAAGGGTAACCAAGTTAAAGAAAATCCATCTTGCGTAGTTTTCATCGGGTAAAGATTCTTCTCATTCACTGGGCGGTTATTTCGCAGTCCTGCGCTACATTTAAGCTACATCAACGCTTTGACCGTATGGCTACACCATGATTATAAAACGGGCCGCAACCGGAATGAAGCCCGCTGAAAGTTTAAAATCGGCGCGCCAATCTTCCCCTAGATCATTTGGTAAATTTTAATATGGTAAATTGTCTCTATAGATAAAATAGGTGTAGCTAATCGATCATTTGTACAATCACCGATTACTCAAGCTTTGAAGATAATTTCTTTTTCCAGCCAGCTGTAAAAGCTTTCCAATCCTTTTGCACACACAGCTTGACGACTCTTCCATTCATCTCAATACTTCTTTCTATAACAAAAAAAAATGTCTCGTTTAATTTATCCATCTACAACTTTATTATTATGGTAGTTGCCATTACTGCTGATGATTGCTCCAGCATTCTAACGAGTTTTAATTTTAGTTTAATATAAAATTGAAACCGACAGTGTTGAAAAACTCAAAGTATTGGTCGACAAAGTGGATTCAACGAGTGTGTAACTCCAACTCCAACCAAATGAATTGTCGGCCAATTCTTTGTGTTGTTCAACACTGTCGTTTTAACTTTTATATCTGACTTGACACCGCAGACTCGCTTAAGAATTTTATCATAATTTTAGCCATCCTCCCCATAGATTACGATGAGCTAAAAATTCTTCTCATGCTATTTTCTTTTCATTTTCTGTCATTAATTTACTCTGTACAGCGGAGAGCACCTCTCTTGTTATTATTCATATTACTACTAAATATTTCATTTTCATCTCTCCCATCTGTATTAATTTTATCGTATAAGTAATTGTATTAATTCGCGTGATAACCTGAATACGATTCAATTAGAATGAAATATGAGCTTGGCATGTAATATACATGTCGTTTGAAACCATGCCTTGTTTTTAGTTCTCAACCAGCAACACCTATTCCCGTATACTTTGTTACCATATTGAGTTCTGGTTAATTATATTTGGCTAGAAAATTTCTTGTTAAAGTCTTATTTGCACAATTTGCACACTACCACCGAGTTGAGGATGATTTTCAGTTGTATACAATAATATAAATAATTCAGTTCAATAATATAACTGATTTTTATTTCTATAATTTTTATTTTAGATTGAAACCAATTTGTCCGTCTTTACTTTACCAGCAAACTTCAATCCAAAGATTGATTTCACCGATAATTTAACTCGAAAAACTATTTCTTATTTGATGGTCAGAATCTCCATCGATGCATAAGAATTTTATTCCCGCCATGACATATTGGCGAATGGAATTCTTTCTATTTATCTTTTGAAATAGGACATGAGAAAATCTATTTTTCTCTTACTCTAATATGAGTTTATTCATATGTGGTAACAAGAAATTTACTGGTGTATGAGAGATACCGAATAGTTGCATTCATTTTGGTCACCTCTTGGTGAATGCTATGGAAAGCATAGTGTCCTTGTGCTGCGCTTACGTGGACTTGTTCCACTCGTAGCACTTCAGTCCACTCAGTAAAGAAAGCAAGGGTAGACAACCTCACTCCTCATCTTACCTAGTTACCTCAGTCCTTTTCCAAAACCTTAGAAAGCTGATGAGGAGGGAATGGGGATTCAGCCACCCATTGATGTGATGATCGACTAACTGAATACTTATGCTGAATAATATCGATCATGTGAGTTTTGACTTGGTGGTATTCCTTAATGGAAACAAGAACTGGAGGATTCAATGGTATGGGGGCGAAGGTGGCGATTCGCCCCCCTTGATGGCTTGATAGTACTAGCAATAAGACATCTTGCCTCCGAAATACCATTCCTAAAAATTAACGTGGAATTTTGACCAAAATCGGATTTTGAAGCTTTTCCACCATCACTATATATCTACAACATTTATGTTGACAAAATAACATTTTAAAAGTTTGAAAATGCGATCAAAAGGAAATTATAGTAAATCGTCCACCCTGGGCAGGTACCGCCCCAAACAAAATGGAATGAAACGAGTGACCAACAATGATGCGACGCCACAATTAAATTTTTGCTGCACCTATACTATGATTAACTTACTTAGTTGCACTGTTTTTCACCGCACTTGCCTTATACAACATTTTTGTTCCTGCTGAACAACTCCTTTTTAAATTTTCGTTTTGTACAAATAAAAATTTGCTGGTCACGCGCTAGTTTCTGTATGCTGATTGTCCAATTGTAAACTCCTGCAACTCTACGCATCCTTTTCTTGATACGTTTCGTCATCTTGGACGATCACAAATTAGAGAGTTCACGTTCGGAAGAGTGTAGGTGTTCCCTTTTACATTTTCAATGGCGCTCTTCTTAGAAAAGAGACAGCCGCTAGATGCTGCGAAGGATAATGCATCCCCAAGTTCGACAATGACAAACGGCGTTCCCCTGCATCGAGTACACGGTCTCTCTGTTTCCCAAGGCGCTGTTGCGTACATATTTCATCTGTAATTCATCCGCGCAGCAATTATAAATAGAACGAAGGGGATTTTCGTGCTGTTCTCCCTGGTTTCAACAACTTTCATACTCTGATAACCGGGATGAATTTGAGCAGAATCTTAAGCGGATGTCTTGATTCAGTCGGAGGAAGTACGCGTTCACGAAATTCTCATCCTTGCACCGCCGCTTGAGTAATATACGCTTGCGCCTCTGCCGGTACTTATAGGGCATCTCAAATTAGAAATGTTTGGCTAAAATAGTGTGAAAAGTTATGCTCTGATTCGTAGTGTGTATTCATGTTTTAGGTTTTTCTTTCTCACTATACATATCAAGTGATACTTGGTGGAACATCTCCATAATTTATCAAGAATTATGTAACAAAATTTGACAAAGTCCACAAATTAATAAATTTGTTACATGATTCGTAATAAATTTTTCTTTTTCATTTTGTCAACGATAAATTTTTTGTTGGTGACAGTATTAAAGATGCATATAGATATAGATAGGGCCATGTAGTAGACATGGATTTTCTTTGTCCTTCCAAGTTATTTCAAATGCTTCTTATTGAGTAGTAGAAATTGGTACCTCAAATGAGAAACATTTCCTATGGGATAGTCATAACAATAATAATAAAGGCATTTATTCCGGGCGAGATTGAAACTAACAAGTCCTCAGAAGAGATATTTCCTACATTTTTATATTCTGAGGGTCAAACCACTACTCCTATCATTATCTTAATCATAACTCAATTTACTGGCACAATCATTTAGGGACATCAGTAAATCTTTCGTCAGTATATTCAAAGCGATGACTCTTACTAGCAGGATATTCACGTTAACATTGAAGATGTGTGTGGTACTTATCTAATTATTTTTTTATTATGAAGCGAATAGAAGAGTTACCAAAACCGGATACAACCTACTATCTATATGGAGGAGATGATCGGTATCTGTTCGCTCGCAAATATATTAAGTATTTAATTATTTTACCAGATACAAGAGGATATTTCCGTCTTATTTATTTATTTATTTAATAAATCATTGCAAGTTGGTCGGTGGACCAGGCGGCAATGGTCAAGGGGGATAAAATAATAGTGACGTCTGCCCGGCATTCGCCCAAAGACCTGAGGAATACCCCTCCAAAAACCTCCCTTATATGTATATTAAAGTTAAATGTATATTCGATCTTTCAGTTGTAGCGTAGATTTCTGGGATATATCTTCTATATTCCATCTTCTCTACAGCTAATGTATCATAGGTAATGTTATTATAGATAATATGAAGGTAAATTTTGGGTGATCGTTCTCAATCAAGTTTCATTTTAAGCCCTAAGAGGAACACTAAATTGTTTTCTTATTTCACAACCAATGGAAAAGTGTCATTGAAATACTTGGGCTATCAAAATTTCGTTCAAAATTAAGTTTTATGATTATAACCGAGGCAAAGAGATGAATGAAGGTGACTAAGCGATTAAATGAAACTGATGTAATATTTCAATCGACTCTTACTAATCTTCAATGTAAGATATTGAAAACCGCAGACACATAGGCTTGATGAAAACGCATCGAAATCATGGTCACTAAATAAACTTAACGTTAATCGGCTAAACTTGTGTTTTTCCTTTTTCTGACATGATGGATTCCCACCACAAGTTGTGCCTGAAGTAAAAGATACTTTCCTCAGTATAATAAATCGAATGATAACGACTATCTTTTAACCATAGTTTTTTAGGCAAATGAACTCCATTTTGGCCCAGAATTGGGTAATAATCAGGACCAGAGCTTTTAAGGAGTTTCGTCAATACTTTACTGTACAGGCTATTGACGTGAGAGATATCTTTTATCTTATAGAACAAACAAAGGGTTTCGCTTCCCTTACGAAAGTCGTTGCCTTAATTTACAGGTGTACATGCCAAGAATAAAGATGCCGTAATTTTTTCTTTCAAGGTAACCGATAATGCGGGAATGGAAATCCTAAAGTAGGTTTTAAATAACGAGACACTCTATAAAGTATGATTGAACTCACCGCCTAGGATATCATATATCAGCTTCTATTTACGCTAATGGACTAGTTGGATTGAACTTGAAACGGACGAGGGTTTGAGGCTATGGAGGGAAACCAGAAGCAAATAAAGAACCTATTTGAGCTGAATTCTAGTTAGATATCCCAGACTTTTCACTCATACGCCAGCAGTGCTTTTCCATGTAAAACTCGCTTATCGGAACCTCTTATAGACTTTCTCTCAACCCTTCCTGTCGGAATGTTTTCAGAGGACCAACCTTCCGAAGGTTAGAACTCGGAACATTAGATATTATCGCAAGTACGCCCTTGATGATGATGATTGGTCCTTTCCCGTCAAAGGGAAGCTAGCTGGCGTTATGCTCCGCACTCGTTCGACCTCGATTTGCGATTTCACGCTAAAATTTCATGCGTTCTATCGTTTTTGTCTCTCCGAACGTCTCAATTTTGTATTTATCAATGATGCGCTGTAGAACCCTTTCAGAGAATCTGAGTAGTGTCTTGAGGAAAAGAATCATTTTAAGACGTCTGTTCGATTTAAGAAAGGAAATGAACGCGGATAATGGCAATCGGTGTTCTCACTGCCGAACACCTGTAACGCCGCTCCTAGGCGGACGTCCGATGCGATTACAATGCCGGCCAACCAATTTTCGGACCGCGCACTATCTGTATTCTGCGCGATGCTCGTCTGAACCTCAAGCCCTCCATCATTAGGTAAGGAAAGCCCTTGTGAGGGAATGAGGTCTACTATGCAAAATGTGTGGTGATGTGGTTTGGAGCGACCTTTGCTTTGTGAGGAATAACTTGAGAGTATAACGCAGTTTTTCTTGATGTCCTTTTGGGTAATTTATCATTAAACATTATGAAAATTATTTATTTATTGTATAACACTCCCGCAGTTAGACGCAAAGTCAGGTGACCACGCTAACTTACACTATAATGTACAGTTAACAAACACAATGTTACCAAGTCCTACATATGCAACCATAGAACAAGTATTTAGCCACCTTCTCCATTAAATACAATAGTTTCCAAACTATGCTACTTTACAATTTAAAAATCTATACTTTACAAAACAATCTAAAACCACCACTATAAACACCATGTTTATCTAACAATTAACTCGAACAATTCACTTGAATCTTTGCATATACAAATACAGAACATTAGTACATAAAATAAAAGAAAACATTGTTCAGATAATACCATAACTTAAAAAGAACGGGTTAATTAGTTATAATTTATAAAATGAGTCAAAATTACCTTAAAATAGCATTTGTCTTTGTCACATAATAGGAATAATTTGCTAATTAGTTGAAAAATCAGACGTTTGCGATATAGATATCGATCATAGCACATCTTACTTACTCGCACCCGTAATGACCCACATTACTTTCTTATATTGCTTCCGCCCAGATGAAAAAAATTGGGTGAGCTATAATGTCTGTACAGTATCCGGAGGCTGGTTTGAGTCTTCACACCATCATTAACTACTGAAAACATTAGAGCGGTTATGAGGCTTAATAGGTACGATGAGGATTGAGGTGGTTTTCTCTTTTTCCAGCACTGAGCCAGGACTTTAGGATTTGAAAAAATCAACTATAAGTAACTGTGCTCTCAATGAGGATGGCTCGGAATGAACATACTCTCATAAAACCTTCGTCGAGGAGAAATTTGAGAACTATTTTGAACTTTTATGGGGTGGTGTGCATCATTAATCGCCCAGCACGAGTCATTAACCAAAATTAATCTATTTAGAATCTCCCATGTTTAATGAAGTATTTCACTCCGAACATAATTAGGGGAGTCTAGGGCTAAAGTAGGTCAGGATGTGGCGTGAATGACGGACTCTTTTTTTGTTTCGCATTCTTTTGATTATCTGTTCAGAGAATGATTGGAGAAAGATTGAATTAAACTATGACGTTGGAAGTCAATAGTACCAAATTTGGCCCAATTTCTGGTAAATTTATTCTTCATAATTTATTTCATAAATACCCAAAGGAGTTGTCTGTCAATTAGGTCAATTCAGCCCAAAGGTTGGATGGGACCTCATTCCCTCTACCATCAGCTACGAAGAGCTAGGAGAAGGAAATGAGGCTTACTAGGCAAGATGAGGAGTGAGGTAGTTTACCCTTGCTTTCCTCGCTGCGCCAGAATGCTATAAGCAGAAAATTCCCACGTTAGTAAAGCACAATGACTCTACGAGTAACACTTTTCGTAACATTGCCCAAGGAGAAACCTTAATTAATACTATTATTAAGCTCATACTTCAGTAGCTTTCATATCATCACAGCCATGAACAAGACTGAGACATAGTATATGAAAGATACTTTTTTTCTATCCCGTACCAAAAGGTAAATGATAAATATTTCATTCTCCTAGATATTGTAGCAGGACCAAAAAGGAGTTGTAGGTCCAGGAAATACCGATCTCCCTCGTCTTTCATGATTGTGATAATATGTAAATCAGTTATATGGCCTCACAAAAAAGACAATAAGTATTATTATTCCTATTGTTTGTCATTAAATTCATCAGCTGGGAGACTGTTTGGTTTCTAATTTCTTCCAATATTAGTTACCAAAATCTCTAGGAGGGTTCTAAGATAAGGAGTTAGGTAGTTTGCCATTGCTTTCTTCGTTGGGAACTTTTCAACTGGAACAAGTCCGCGTAAAGGCATATTGTCGGTATGAATATCACTTTCGTGGCGTTCAGTGAAGACTGATAAAATACCTGTCATTAGTCAGCATAATTCATAACTCAGTACCTTTCTTTCATCACAGCCATGAGCAAGATTGGGACAAAAGGAAATGAAAGATAAATTTTCTTCTATCCTGTACCCAATGAGGATTGAAAAAAGGGTAAAAAATTATTAATGAAGATTTCGTTCCAGAAACTCTTTGTGTGTGTACTGCACTATACCGCCGAAGGGGTGGGGGGAACAAGTGGGGTAAATAAACTTATGGAACAACGTCTACCGTAAATAAAAGTTAAAGTTTTAGAATATCAAGAATTTCAGTTGATTAAGAATATTTTACTAGTAATTTTGGGTAGTTCTTATCCGCGGTTTCTGACGTATTTGTAACTGAACGCAACTGACTGTTAAGCAATAAAAACACCTGCATCCAAGATATTTCATGTTTCGTTTCAACTATTCTGTTACCATAGTATAACGCTATTTAGACCTCTTTCATTCAAAAAATATTAGTTTTTCAAATGACTTCAATTAATTATACTTGGAAATCTCTTTAAACTTCTCTTCCAGTACAATTATCATAAAAATATTGCTTTTTATTACTTCTTCAATGGAAGCAGGAGCCTCCGATTATGTACACTTTATTAATTTGGGCTGTCGCAGACGCAAGCTACGAACACAAACTCCTATGCATTTTCCCGGAAAAAACCCGTTTAGCCGGGACTCGAACCAGAGACCTCACTGCTAGAAAGGAAACCATTCCGCCGCCGATGTTGTAAAATAATAATAAACTGATAATCATTCGATCGTGTTGTAAGTTCAAAGCACGAGACAAAGAAGGTTACGTGAAATTCCGAGCATTTTGAGCTTGTCCATGTTTGAAACCATTAAAAACTAGCGAAGGGAAAATGAAATTCAGATAATCCCCTTTTCTATGGAGCATTAAATCTAAAAGAAAAGATCTGTAATTTATGCGCGTAACTTGCTTTCCAGCGAAAGTGGGATAGCGGATTAGAAATTCAGAAAAAGATCTAAAAGCTCGCGGAGCTGGAAAATGGTAATACCTCCACCGTACGTTGGCAGCAGTGTAATGTAATCACCGCAAAAAATACCGAAAATAAGTTTTTCCTTAATTTTGTTCCGCGGGACGCTCAGAAAATCTCCTGAATTTGCCGTTGCGTAAAGCACACTGGGGTGACGAAGAGGGATTCTTGAGTAACGGGAGTAATTTATATTGAAAGTCACCGTGCCGTGCTCCGTAGCACCGTACTCTAGTGTAGATCGTCCTTCAATGCAAAATTTCAATTTAATACCTAGATCAGGCCATTTCATGAAAGTGGAATTGTGTGTAGCCCTTTGACAATTAATACATGTCATCACATGCATTTTTAGTGTCAAACAAATCTTCGATGTGAAATATGCAGTGATCTGTCTCCGATTGTGCCATCTTGCAAAGAACGCAGTCTTAGGACGATACATTTATATTTATACTATTTATAAGTAATGTAGGCAATCAAAAATGTAGCTAACCTACGAACTAGCAGATGCTCCTCTAAATGATTTCGGGTAAAAGAGAAAACAAAAGAAACCGTTGGTTGCGTGGTCCGAATACAAAGTATTCCGTTATAAGGCGGGCACGTTCTTTCTCCTTGATCATTCAAATCTCGATAAAGTCAAAGAAGAGTGAATTCGGCTGCGTCAAGGAGAGAACCACTCTCTATTCCTCAATTGTACAGGGGCCGTAAAATTTTATGTTTTCCTCTTCCCAGCAGCTCTTTACTGCGGGGCAAAATCACCGGCAAAAGTGATTTGACGAAGTTACGTAGAGGAAGTTAAGCAACGGAAAAAAACGCTCCCCGTATAATACTACCTTAGGCCCTGTTCAAATCTTGAAATTTTATGAGGTAATGTCTGGAAGTAGAAAAAAGTAAGATAGAATATATTAAAGTTTATATAAAGTTTCGCCATCTACGTCGCCAAAATGAATTCCCAAATAACTGACCGAAGGTTGATACTAAATAGGTATTCTCCTTTCAGGAAATCCTGGCAACTTTATGAGCTGAATTTCGTACATGCTGATTTATTTCTTGTTAAGAATTTCCTTTGAATACTGAGTTCCTTTGATGACATGGGCTCACTCTGTACGGCCAAAGTGAATGAATACTAGAAATATTTCCTCGTATATGATCCAAAATCATTAGGTGTATAAGTGATGGAGTCGAAAAGAGACGCAAAGCAAGCAAATACAAGATTTAGTCCGTTATAATAAATGTTGCCATCTAATGACATTTGTTCGCTTAAAACCACCTATCGATTTCTGAGATAGGACTGAACTTATACTTAACATATAAAAAAGGGAAGGAAATCAAAGTCTGATTGCTTTACAGCAAGATGTATACGTGAGCATTGAATATCGGAAGGAATGTTTGAATTCTTAATGTCGAAATGATAACGGAAGGTAGCAAATCTGTCCCTGAGTGTCTCAATAAAGGAACAATAATTTAAGATTCACGCAGGCACGAGTTATTAGGATTCATATGAGGGTGGTTCAGATTGGTATGACATCTACAGCTTTTTCACTCAGTGTGTATTCCAGTAATTATTTCATCTTTCATGAGGTATGTATATAGATCGCAGTGAGCAGATGAGATACATCGGAGTGATTTAAATATCATCTGAATGTCGGAAAGCGAAGTCATTGAACCGTTTTTGAGCTATCTCCTCTCAAGTTAAGAGAATATCTGCCAAAATTTCTCCGATTATCACATGGAGGGATCAAGAGAAATCAAGAAAGCATCAAAATTTGCATATCGGTAGTCATTTCACTTTTGTTTACAGTAGTATTTGCCAGCGAGTTCAAATTTTCGACACACTTCTGTTCTTTTCATCACAACTTTTTCATTACTATATTTATTTAAATCTTGCCACAGAATTGTAGTGTGACTCCGTAACATACTCTTAAACGTTAGAAAATATTTACATACCCTCTGCATCTTACACATAGCCAATAAATTCACATTTTTACATTTTATATCGAATGTCAATTTTCAATACTTATTTCCCCTCTTGGTAAGCTTTAAACTCACTTTACTTATACGTATATATATACACACACACACGAATGATTTCAGAGTCAAAAGTTAACTTTACTTCCCAAGCAAAATTTTTATGAGCTTAGCAACTTAGAATGAGTTATTATATCTCTATATATTATCTGAATACATTTTTATACGTTATTATTATAATATTACGATTAAATCCAATATTAATAATAATATACATTTACATTGTAGTATGAATTTTCCACATCTTTCTCTAAACCCCATAGTTGTTTTCGGTAATGGCATGGAGGCCTGTTTAGGCTTTTCTTTTTNTAAAAACACCTGCATCCAAGATATTTCATGTTTCGTTTCAACTATTCTGTTACCATAGTATAACGCTATTTAGACCTCTTTCATTCAAAAAATATTAGTTTTTCAAATGACTTCAATTAATTATACTTGGAAATCTCTTTAAACTTCTCTTCCAGTACAATTATCATAAAAATATTGCTTTTTATTACTTCTTCAATGGAAGCAGGAGCCTCCGATTATGTACACTTTATTAATTTGGGCTGTCGCAGACGCAAGCTACGAACACAAACTCCTATGCATTTTCCCGGAAAAAACCCGTTTAGCCGGGACTCGAACCAGAGACCTCACTGCTAGAAAGGAAACCATTCCGCCGCCGATGTTGTAAAATAATAATAAACTGATAATCATTCGATCGTGTTGTAAGTTCAAAGCACGAGACAAAGAAGGTTACGTGAAATTCCGAGCATGTTCAGCTTGTCCATGTTTGAAACCATTAAAAACTAGCGAAGGGAAAATGAAATTCAGATAATCCCCTTTTCTATGGAGCATTAAATCTAAAAGAAAAGATCTGTAATTTATGCGCGTAACTTGCTTTCCAGCGAAAGTGGGATAGCGGGTTAGAAATTCAAAAAAAGATCTAAAAGCTCGCGGAGCTGGAAAATGGTAATACCTCCACCGTACGTTGGCAGCAGTGTAATGTAATCACCGCAAAAAATACCGAAAATAAGTTTTTCCTTAATTTTGTTCCGCGGGACGCTCAGAAAATCTCCTGAATTTGCCGTTGCGTAAAGCACACTGGGGTGACGAAGAGGGATTCTTGAGTAACGGGAGTAATTTATATTGAAAGTCACCGTGCCGTGCTCCGTAGCACCGTACTCTAGTGTAGATCGTCCTTCAATGCAAAATTTCAATTTAATACCTAGATCAGGCCATTTCATGAAAGTGGAATTGTGTGTAGCCCTTTGACAATTAATACATGTCATCACATGCATTTTTAGTGTCAAACAAATCTTCGATGTGAAATATGCAGTTTTTTTTCGATTAGAAGTTGAAAAGTCTTTAAAAATATGGTAAAGTAGAAAACATTTTTCACTTTTAAATTCAGGGGTAAGCACGAAATCAATCATTAATGGGTTATAACATTATACACGCACGGAGAAAGCACGTTTAGAGTTGATGTAGCAGATGTAATGCGTTCACCATGCTACATAGGCCGTTCCGATAATGCGAGAAATATCAGAGAAATAGATGCCAGAACGAATAGATTCAAGAGCTCATTCTTTCCGCGAACGATACGCGAAAACAATCGATTAGGGAAATAGAGTCATGATGCATGCACCCCCTGCCACACGCCGAAAGGCGGCTTGCAGGGTACAAACATACAGTAATTACTGTAAATCTGTATGAAATCGGTTACACATATTACCTAGTTTATTTCTATGTATCTACATTATTGCCAATCATTGTGCTATTCTTACATAAATTGTAAATATTATCTTTCAATTGTGAGTAAAATGTACTACATTTGCTTGTAAAAATATCTTTTTAATTTCGTATATTTTTTCGTCATTCCATCACAGAGTCTTTGGTTGATTGTACCATCTTGCAAAGAACACAGTCCTAGGACGATACATTTATATTTATATTATTTATAAGTAATGTAGGCAATCAAAAATGTAGCCAACCTACGAACTAGCAGATGCTCCTCTAAATGATTTCGGGTAAAAGAGAAAACAAAAGAAACCGTTGGTTGCGTGGTCCGAATACAAAGTATTCCGTTATAAGGCGGGCACGTTCTTTCTCCTTGATCATTCAAATCTCGATAAAGTCAAAGAAGAGTGAATTCGGCTGCGTCAAGGAGAGAACCACTCTCTATTCCTCAATTGTACAGGGGCCGTAAAATTTTATGTTTTCCTCTTCCCAGCAGCTCTTTACTGCGGGGCAAAATCACCGGCAAAAGTGATTTGACGAAGTTACGTAGAGGAAGTTAAGCAACGGAAAAAAACGCTCCCCGTATAATACTACCTTAGGCCCTGTTCAAATCTTGAAATTTTATGAGGTAATGTCTGGAAGTAGAAAAAAGTAAGATAGAATATATTAAAGTTTATATAAAGTTTCGCCATCTACGTCGCCAAAATGAATTCCCAAGTAACTGACCGAAGGTTGATACTAAATAGGTATTCTCCTTTCAGAAAATCCTGGCAACTTTATGAGCTGAATTTCGTACATGCTGATTTATTTCTTGTTAAGAATTTCCTTTGAATACTGAGTTCCTTTGATGACATGGGCTCACTCTGTACGGCCAAAGTGAATGAATACTAGAAATATTTCCTCGTATATGATCCAAAATCATTAGGTGTATAAGTGATGGAGTCGAAAAGAGACGCAAAGCAAGCAAATACAAGATTTAGTCCGTTATAATAAATGTTGCCATCTAATGACATTTGTTCGCTTAAAACCACCTATCGATTTCTGAGATAGGACTGAACTTATACTTAACATATAAAAAAGGGAAGGAAATCAAAGTCTGATTGCTTTACAGCAAGATGTATACGTGAGCATTGAATATCAGAAGGAATGTTTGAATTCTTAATGTCGAAATGATAACGGAAGGTAGCAAATCTGTCCCTGAGTGTCTCAATAAAGGAACAATAATTTAAGATTCACGCAGGCACGAGTTATTAGGATTCATATGAGGGTGGTTCAGATTGGTATGACATCTACAGCTTTTTCACTCAGTGTGTATTCCAGTAATTATTTCATCTTTCATGAGGTATGTATATAGATCGCAGTGAGCAGATGAGATACATCGGAGTGATTTAAATATCATCTGAATGTCGGAAAGCGAAGTCATTGAACCGTTTTTGAGCTATCTCCTCTCAAGTTAAGAGAATATCTGCCAAAATTTCTCCGATTATCACATGGAGGGATCAAGAGAAATCAAGAAAGCATCAAAATTTGCATATCGGTAGTCATTTCACTTTTGTTTACAGTAGTATTTGCCAGCGAGTTCAAATTTTCGACACACTTCTGTTCTTTTCATCACAACTTTTTCATTACTATATTTATTTAAATCTTGCCACAGAATTGTAGTGTGACTCCGTAACATACTCTTAAACGTTAGAAAATATTTACATACCCTCTGCATCTTACACATAGCCAATAAATTCACATTTTTACATTTTATATCGAATGTCAATTTTCAATACTTATTTCCCCTCTTGGTAAGCTTTAAACTCACTTTACTTATACGTATATATATACACACACACACGAATGATTTCAGAGTCAAAAGTTAACTTTACTTCCCAAGCAAAATTTTTATGAGCTTAGCAACTTAGAATGAGTTATTATATCTCTATATATTATCTGAATACATTTTTATACGTTATTATTATAATATTACGATTAAATCCAATATTAATAATAATATACATTTACATTGTAGTATGAACTTTCCACATCTTTCTCTAAACCCCATAGTTGTTTTCGGTAATGGCATGGAGGCCTGTTTAGGCTTTTCTTTTTAACAAATTCTATTCCTTTACCCCTTAGTCAAGTAAACGAGCATATAATTACTCCTTTGTTTTCTTAATTATAACTTTTTCTTGTGATTTCCTCTTAGATTAACAATAAGAACATTTTTATTCGCAAGTTTTCTTTCGGATTTCGAACTGTATCGGCCGTCGCGATTCGAGCCAGCATTTGTATTGAATTTGAAGAGCATACAACGGTTATCTTTTTATATACTAAATGACTGAAAGTGAGGACTTCTTCGATAAATTAAATTAAGGGCATGTATGGTATATTTTAGGATTCAAAACACAAAGATTGAAGAAAAAATCCTCGGAGGTGCAGTTCCCTACGTGGAGTTTTTCTTCACTCTTTATTGTGGGAATATATGGATATTGTATAGATAGGTAGATATCGTGGAAATAAAATTTAACTCAGAAGGAAGAAAAGATATATTTTTCAATTTATTTTGAAGACTATTGTTAAAATTACATAGCCAACATTAGGTTTGGTAAGCTGATGATGGTAATGCAACGTCCATATCAGTAGTCTCCAAATTAAAATTGTGTAGATAATTATACATCTTTCCTTCGTTCAGGATGAGTTAAGATCACTTACCTGTGGGAAACCAAGAGAATAAATGATGATTCTTTCAAAGGTCACCATATAAAACCATTTTCAGTCAAAATAATGCTCTATTTATATTACATGGAAAATTTTTGGATCATGTAGAGAGTCTTAACGTCGAATCTAAATTTCCAAATCATCTGCCTCAAACCAGAATCGAATTCAGATCGTAACAGACGATTCGAATTTCAAAGCTTCGCAGGTCCATTACGTAAACCAGGGGTTTCCCAAGACGCGGACCGCGAGCCGCATTTGGCTCTTCAATAAATTCTGCATTGCCCTTCATTCCGGGAAATCAGATCTATTCTTTGCCTCCCGATGTCTTTCCTTTGAGGTTTGGTTGTTGGAATTCGGACAAAGAATATTCATAATAAAGCCGTAACTTGGTGAGATTCCATCTCAGAGATTGAAACAGAAACGCTTAGGAAGATTTTTTTTTCAATTACAAAGAATATTCTCCTGGAATTCAGATCACGTTTACGTGGAATTCTATATTAGTCCAAAACACTCATATTTTTCAGAATTAATGTATAAAGTAAAAACAAGAATGAAATTACAGTTCGAATAAACTGACCGAATAAATTCAGCACCTCGCACGAATATTCTCATGACTTTTTTCAGATCGCAAGTGCAAAATTGCAAAATTCTGGAAGTAATCAACGGATTCCATTAAAAACTCTGGCTCTGTGCGAATATTAAGAGATAAATTATTTCGATATCCGCAAAATGTTTGCGTTTAAGTTAGATACCGTAATGTTTCCTTACAATGCCTTTACTCTTGGAAAATTTCTGTTAGTTTTCAGCGATCCAAATGGCCTCTTTAATTTTTGTTACAAAGGTTTATATTTCTACAGTCATTAATTCATTTCTGTTTTTCCATAAGTTTGTGTTTTGTGAGCAGAAAGTCATTTTTCATGCGCTGCTCCATTGAGTTTCCCTCAACAGGTAAATGATAAACGTAAAGGTAACACATATATAATTAACACATGTATGTGCCAGCGTAGCTAGAAATTCCTAAAGGAGGAGTTTTTTATCTATAAATTGTGTGCTCTCTTCGTTTGCAAATTTCTAGCCACCCATTCCTTGTTA
>KZ308191.1:1558104-1585430 GCA_000376725.2 Ladona fulva
GAATCTCTCCAACCGCTAATGACATAAGCAGCATCAAAACCAACAAGGAACTTCACCTTTCTGACAACCCTCAACAACTCCTACCACCTTTACTCCCATCCTAAACAGCACTGTTACGACTCCCTACCCTTTACCCCGTTTCACCTTAATGCCACTCGCATCACCGCCAATAAAGTGCCAACAGCACAATTGGCTCCTCGGCGCACCGTCGCACCTACCGGGTTTACTATAGTGCTCAGATAGTAATGTTATTTCAGTTATTGCAATTTCTATTGGAAAAATATTTCTTCCTTGTTACTACCTTCCTTCATCCCTCTGATGATTCGGAGGGACGAAGAATGACACTCCTTCATTCGCGCACCCAAACTCACCTCCATTATTCTTCTTCCTGTGGGTAGGTTCGCGCGCCCAAAGAATACGCAGCTTTATGTCGTTAATTCTGTACTAGGTTACCAAATAACCCATCATATTACCGGCTAACTTTAATCTTACGCTCTCCTCTGTCTTTTCTTTTATTTTAACTCCATTTAACTCCTTAACAATCCTTTTCCTCTCGGTATTAAAACAACCCATTTCTTCTGCCTCACTTTTATTTATTTCTTTTAGGCCGAAACCTTTTGCCTTCCATCTCCGGCACTTCCTCTTTTTTTATTCTTTTCCCAAACGTTTAGAAGTAAGTGATTTAGGTAGGGTAAAAAAGAATTTATCTGTTTTAGGGAGCAATTTAGTGGAATTTTTTCCCAGAGCAGTATGATTTTTTATTTTAAAATCGCTTATTTCACGCAATATATTTGCAATCAGAATTTATGTATATGACAGTTAATCTTAATATATAATGTACTCTAATTGTAATATAATATCTAATAGCAGCATGTAAATAATAATTACCAGTCAGTTAAATAAATCATGCTTAAGTTAAAAGAATTATATGAAGCATTGATGCAGTACAGTTATAAAGGAAGAAAAATGGTAGTTATATGTGCATGAATTTCTTAATTTGATGAAAATAATAACTGTAAAATGATTCGTATGATTATGCGATGGTATTGCTTATATTTCGTCAAAATTTAAAGAAAAGGAATTAAATGGAATACTTTGACCTCCCATCAAACAAGGAATTAGCGGACGAAGATGGCTGAAATATGCGAAATGATGAGGGGAAGATTTTCCAGTCATGCGATAAATAGATCGTCACGTTTTGTATTATTATATCGAACTTTACCGACGAAGACATTTTTAGGCTCAAGCATATGATTTCCAATTATGGCATGAGCAGGTATAAACCTCCGTTAGTTTCGTTACGTTGATTAGTAACCCACGTAAACGTTTCCTCCATTCACGGAGGGTCCGATACGTACTCCCATGGAGTAAGCCTCGGATAACGCGATAAAATTTTCATCAACTTTTATGGCTCGGCTCAAATAGTCCCGGAGTAAACTTTTCGCAGTTTTTCAAACGCAACGACTCGCGACAAACGTTACGAAATTGCTGCAGGAGGCAGAGACGTCCGCGAACTACATTAGAACTTCTCAAAGTGTGCCTCTCGGGCATCTTGAGAGTTGGAAGAAGTTCTGAAGCCTTTGGCAACTTGGAAGCGTTTAAAAGGGCGAGTAGCTCGGAGAAGAGCGACTCTCACCGCCGCAAACACTNTGTCAGTAGGTTTCGCAGGTTTTTCACGCCCCCCTTCACGTGGGTGTTTTCCTGCAGGGTTTTATTTTATTTTATTTGTTAGTGCAGACTTAGGTTTTTTTTAAATACCCATATAATAGTCCCTTCTTTAATTGCTTTTCTTTAGTTCAACTCCCGATACCTCTTTCTTTCTTTCTTTAATGACTAAGGGTTAGATGTAAGAAGAGACTAATTAGTCTCAATCTCGCCCGTGAATAAAGACGTGGTATTTACTATGATTATACATACTCTATTGCCCACTATCAACGGGTAAACAACCTTCTGCCCTAAATATTATAAGGTTGAAATCAGATTTATATTTACAAATACTCCCTGTGAATCTTCAGTGGCGTACGTATCGCATTTATGCGAGAGGCAAACCTCTTCGTTTATCGTTGGCCCATGGGGGTTGGAGCCCCCAAAACCTCCTCCTTGCTTACGCCTATGATTCAGCCTGTTTTAAGTGATATGAATGTAGTTTTAATCAATTTTAATTTAATCAAGGGATCGGCTTCCTTTAAACTCCTCAATGGAGCGCTTTAAGGGATTTTTTTCAATATCCCAAACTTTTACATTTCCTTTTCACGATTCCCTTTCTTTTCGTCTTTCGGCGGAAAGAAACTTTCCGCAGGCGCTCAGGTTACGGACAGCTCCATGATCGCCGAGGTAACGTAAGAACGTGAATTATAAATTTATGATCTTTATCTCTCAAATGGCGAAATTAGCTGTTTAATCACACTGTGCCATCCATAATGTGTAATGTAATGAAGGATGTTGTGAAAATAGTGGCTGGAGGATTTCAAAATTTTCAGGAATCAGCGGGCACTCGAAAAATCGGCAGGGAGGCATTTACATAGAACTGAGCGGTCCCAGCTTACAGGGAATATTGGCCTTTTCCTCCTATAACTAGGAAAGTAAATCCCTCGAGAGAATAAGCATATCAGGAGTAGAAAGTTCGCGACGGGATGAACATTTTAAATCGCGAGCATCCACCGTCGCTTGTTTTTTTTTTAGCGGAGTCTTAGAACTTTGAAAGCGGATTTGCTTTGCGGCGCTCAAAAGCAAAACACGTATTTCGTAGAGAGTGAAATCGCTCCATTTTTAATTCCGGATTTGTGAAGTTTTACTGGGGAGAACGGCGGGTGCGGAAAAAATCAATCTTTGTCGAATTGCAAACCCCCATTACGTTACACTCTCCGCTAATATTTTACATGAAAGCAATGAATTTCTCTCGGAATTCGCTTCCTGAGTTTTATCTGTATGCCATAGAAGAAGTGTTAAACGCTCGTGTTTGCAATATCCATTCATTTCGTAACGCTGAAGGTAATGAAAATAAACATTTGTTTGTAGATAAAGGAAGATTTTAGATGGAAACCACACAAAACGATTCAGGAACGATGCACACTAGGTATAACAACCATATCGTTGCTTAATATTGTTGTATGGGATCAAACAATTTCATAGAAATGCAAGCATAGGATCTATGAAAGCATAGTTAAACCAACAACAACATATAGAAGAGAAGTCTGGCCATTAAAAGAAAAGTCAGAAAGAACTCTTAGGGCGGTAGGGCTGGATTTTTGGAGAAGGGCCGCAGGAATATCTCCACGGAAACGTAAAAAATAACAGAGAAATTACGGATGTCCCGTGTGGTATTACTTAAAGGAAGTAGGAAAGCTAGCTAGAAAGTAGGAGGAAAGCAGTTGGAGTAGTATGGACATGTCCAACAAATGGGAAGGTAGAGGCTACCGAAAGAACTCCTGATGTGGATTCCTGTTGGGAAAAGAGGAAGGCCCAGAAAGAAATGGATTGAAGGGAATCGAGATGAAGGAGAGAGGTCAAGAAGAATAACAGTGGAATGACCGGGAAAAGTGGAGAATGGGTATCGGAAGACGCCGTAGAGCAATATAAAACCGATAATGTAAGATTTACTATAGTGCACTCCTGGAGCTCGTCGTCGCCTTGCGAACAACCGGCTAGGAGACCGCTAAAACTTCACCCTGCACTGTGCGAAGAGATCACCTATCACTGTGCAACGTTATACATACGATTACAGCCAGCACCACCTTGGCTCCGGAAAGGACCGGATTTTCCTGGCCCTGAAAAGGTCACTAATCCCCTTGTCACGCTGCACCATGGATACGGACCATAGCGAAATGGACACAGCCTCCGGACCTGTCGAACATGAAACCGCTTCTCCCGATGCAGAGATGTCCAGGATGCTGGACGCCGTCATCAACTCCCTCACCACTCTCCACACCATCAAGAAGAAAATCGGAGACGAAGCCTGGGCAATCGTCCACCAGGACTACGTCGCCACAGTGGACCTGGCACCAATTAAAATGGTGAGTGATGTGGGTGGCAAACCTTCCTCCTCTCTTCCTACCAAACGACCCAACGCTGAACCAGAATTTGTAACAGTGCATTCTAAGAAACGTTTTTCTCGTGTCCCTGCTGTACCTTCCAACCCTACCCCTACCTCAAATTCCTTCTCCCCCCTTGCACCAGTCAATCCTTCCTCCACCGCCTCAGCTGAACACCAATCTTCCACAACCAAACCTACCCAACAATCCTCTACACCTAAAATTCCTTCGATAAAAGTTAAGATGTTTCCTGATTGGCAAAAATGTGTTGGTGAAATCAAGAAATTGACAGTGTATCCTCCAGTGTGCAACCTTGTTAACCAAGATCTAATTCTCATAAAATGTACCTCAATTCCTGACTACCGCCTAACTGTGGACTTCCTCAAGAAAAAGAATATTGAATTTTTCACTTATCAGGTCCCCTTAGATAAAAATTTGGATTTTGTAATTAGGCATCTCCCTGTTGAAACTGATCTGGAAGGTATCCGTTCTGAGCTCACTTGTCTTGGTTTCGAAGTAGTTAGTATCATACCTCTTTACACCAAAAAACCAACAAAAGAAGATCTCGCGGCTGGAAGGAATTATGGAGAGCGGAGGCCTGTGCCTGTTTATAAACTTACTGTCCCTGCTAACACTGATACTGAGAAATTGTTAAGTATTCAGGAACTTGTCGGACTATCAGTAGAAATCAAAAATTTTGTTCGCCCTATGGAACCCCTTCAATGTTTTAACTGCCTGGCCTTTGGTCATACTAAGAATTTTTGTAATCTCACCCCGAACTGCTCTAGATGTGGTGGTAATCATGTGCTGAAAATGTGCTCCAACCCTCCCCTTGTAACAGCAAAATGTGTCAATTGCAGTGGCCCACATGCTGCAACCTACAAAGGGTGCCCTAAATTTAAAGAACTGAGGCAAAAAATAGTAGTCAAAACCAAAGAGCTCCGTAATCCTCCTACCTCCCAACCCAACACCTCCTGTCCTGAGCAATTTCCTAGCCTCCCTACTCCTCCAACCTCCTTCGCATCCACCCTCAGAACCTCTTCCCATCCAGGACACTCTAACACCGCTCCTAACCAAAACTCCCCACCATCCCCCAACCACTTACCCCCCTCCCCCCCTGATAGTAACTTCCTCCAAAAGATTTTAGTCACCTTCAACAAGGTGATGGCAGCTCCAACTCTGCAAGAAAAAATTATAACCTTTCTCACAGAAGCAATCAACCTTATTTATGGACTATTTAACTAATATTTGTTCTTGGAATTGTAACAGTGTTAAACCTAAACTGATTGAATTCCTCAGCTTCTGTGCTGACTCAGATATCCATATTGCCTGCCTTCAAGAGACAAAACTTACTCCTATCCACAAAATTTTTACCCCTTCCTACAAGATTCTAAGATTGGATAAAGGCCTCTCCTCAAATGGTCTCGCAATCCTGGTTCACAAATCTATTTCATTTCTTCCTCTACCAATTCCAAAACTCTCCAGTATCGACATCATGGGCATAGAAATTTTTATTAACTCTAAACCACTTCATATTTACTCAGTATATGTTAAAAATAATCGACTTACACACCAAGATCTTGCTTTTCTCTCTTCCACATCTACCGCTTCCATCTTTCTAGGAGACTGGAACAGCAAACACCAGTTGTGGGGCTCCTATACCAATAACAGGAATGGCAAAATTCTCAACGACTTCATCCAATCTTCCAATCTGATTGTTCATTCCCCATTCTCACCAACCTTCTGCAACGCCAGATACTCAGATCTCCTTGACTTCATCATTACGCACAACTATTCTGATATTTCTCCTCCTCTAGTCTTCCATGAGCTATCATCTGACCATTTTCCCATCCTCTGCTCCATTGTTGGTACAATTAATTCCTCCCCTGAAGCTAAAACTAAAAAAGGTCTCAACTGGAAAGTACTTTCAAACTACATCATTAACAAAATTCACTTTTATCCTCTTCTAGACACAACAGCTACTAATTCTGACATCGACACACAAATCCACCTCTTCAACGACCTCTTTCACGTCGCAATACAAAAGGCCTCTTTCGAATCACCAATTTCCCCCCCTTTCCACATTCAACTACCCCCCTTTCTCCAACAGCTTATCACCTCTCGTAATCGTCTACGACGTCGCCTGGTGGCTTTTCGCAACCCGATAGACAAAGCTTGCTACAAACGCCTGGACAAAATCGTCAAAAGGGAAATTCAAAAAGCCCGCAATGCTCATTGGAATCGTCTCCTTGAATCCCTCTCCTTCGAGGATAACTCTCTTTGGAAAATTGCCAAGAGCATCACAAAACAGCCACAATTCAACCAACCTCTCCTGATTGAAAACCAACTAAACTTTGACCCAGCTACAAAAGCAGAATTTGCAGCCAATTACTTGTCTTCTTTAATGAACAATCTCACTACCAATCCCTCAACAGACAGTACCGCTGAGGACATGTACAATACTATATACCAAACTTCAATCACCGAAAACCTAACTACAACAGATGCAGAAGTTCTAGAAATTCTACAATCTCTAAACATCCATAAAGCCCCTGGACCAGACCTCATCACTAATAAAATGTTAAAACACTTCTCCAAATCCAAACCCTTTACTAAATTCCTAGTTAATCTCTTCAACTCCTGTCTTCAAAATTGTTACTTCCCCTCAACATGGAAAACCGGGCACGTTGTTATCATCCCAAAGCCCTCCAAAGACCCTACTATCATTGGAAATTACCGCCCCATAACTTTACTTTCGTCCACATCAAAGGTCTTTGAAAAAATCATTTTATCTCGCCTACAATACCATGTCACTACCCGCAATATCTTAATTCCTGAACAGCTTGGATTTCGTCGCAATGTATCCACCAGTCACCAAATTCTACGCCTAGTTGAAACCATTACTCAAGGCTACCTCAAAAAAGACTTCATCTCGCAAGTTGTATTCTACGACATTGAAAAAGCTTTCGACCGGCTATGGCACAAGGGATTGATTCTGAAATTATCGCAACTTGAATTCCCGCCAGAAATTATCAAAATACTGCAAAGCTTCTTGCAAGACCGGAAAATCCAAATCAAAATCTTCAACCATATTTCTACAGCCAAAAATATTACAGCAGGAGTTCCACAGGGTAGCACTCTGAGTCCTATCCTTTTTAACCTCTACATCAATGATCTACCGTCCGCGCCAAATATCCATCGATTCCTGTATGCCGACGATCTCACAATTGCCTCACAATCAAGATCACTCAACCTAGCAACCACCAGGCTAAACAACTATAACCTCCAACTCCAAGAATGGTTAAAAAAGTGGCACCTAAATATAAACCCGTCGAAAAGCTTCAACCTAACTTTCACCTTTAAGAAAAAATTCCAAGCCAACCCTCATGTCCAACTCAATAATCAGATCATCCCAAAGGCCAAAGAAACCAAATTTCTGGGCGTCATAATCAATGACAAGTTATCTTGGACCAACCACATAAAATACTCATTGAAAAAGGCACAGTTCAGCTTATTCAAATTAAACCCCTTGCTTAACAAAAAAAGCCCCCTAACCTCCAAAATCAAAGTTCAACTGATAAACTCTTTTGTTCTCCCCCTCCTGACCTACGCATCCATAATCTGCTTCAATACAACAAAGACAAACATAAGTTTAATAGAAAAATTTTATAACAGGGCAATAAGATCAGTTACGGCAACAAACCGCCTAATCCCACTTAAGGAAATCAAGAAATTCTATAATCTTACAACAGTCTCAAACTTGGTTGCAAAAAGCATAGAAAAATTCAATTTAAATCTAACCAATCTGGAAAACCCACTCCTAAATAACCTATGGAATTACACCCCTAGAACCTGGAGGAGAAAGAAAAGTGTTAAACTCCCCAAGTTGGTAACCTATAAACTAAAATTTCAACCTTATAAAAAGAATAAAAAGAGGTACAAATAAAAAATACGAATCTCTCCAACCGCTAATGACATAAGCAGCATCAAAACCAACAAGGAACTTCACCTTTCTGACAACCCTCAACAACTCCTACCACCTTTACTCCCATCCTAAACAGCACTGTTACGACTCCCTACCCTTTACCCCGTTTCACCTTAATGCCACTCGCATCACCGCCAATAAAGTGCCAACAGCACAATTGGCTCCTCGGCGCACCGTCGCACCTACCGGGTCTACTATAGTGCTCAGATAGTAATGTTATTTCAGTTATTGCAATTTCTATTGGAAAAATATTTCTTCCTTGTTACTACCTTCCTTCATCCCTCTGATGATTCGGAGGGACGAAGAATGACACTCCTTCATTCGCGCACCCAAACTCACCTCCATTATTCTTCTTCCTGTGGGTAGGTTCGCGCGCCCAAAGAATACGCAGCTTTATGTCGTTAATTCTGTACTAGGTTACCAAATAACCCATCATATTACCGGCTAACTTTAATCTTACGCTCTCCTCTGTCTTTTCTTTTATTTTAACTCCATTTAACTCCTTAACAATCCTTTTCCTCTCGGTATTAAAACAACCCATTTCTTCTGCCTCACTTTTATTTATTTCTTTTAGGCCGAAACCTTTTGCCTTCCATCTCCGGCACTTCCTCTTTTTTTATTCTTTTCCCAAACGTTTAGAAGTAAGTGATTTAGGTAGGGTAAAAAAGAATTTATCTGTTTTAGGGAGCAATTTAGTGGAATTTTTTCCCAGAGCAGTATGATTTTTTATTTTAAAATCGCTTATTTCACGCAATATATTTGCAATCAGAATTTATGTATATGACAGTTAATCTTAATATATAATGTACTCTAATTGTAATATAATATCTAATAGCAGCATGTAAATAATAATTACCAGTCAGTTAAATAAATCATGCTTAAGTTAAAAGAATTATATGAAGCATTGATGCAGTACAGTTATAAAGGAAGAAAAATGGTAGTTATATGTGCATGAATTTCTTAATTTGATGAAAATAATAACTGTAAAATGATTCGTATGATTATGCGATGGTATTGCTTATATTTCGTCAAAATTTAAAGAAAAGGAATTAAATGGAATACTTTGACCTCCCATCAAACAAGGAATTAGCGGACGAAGATGGCTGAAATATGCGAAATGATGAGGGGAAGATTTTCCAGTCATGCGATAAATAGATCGTCACGTTTTGCATTATTATATCGAACTTTACCGACGAAGACATTTTCAGGCTCAAGCATATGATTTCCAATTATGGCATGAGCAGGTATAAACCTCCATTAGTTTCGTTACGTTGATTAGTAACCCACGTAAACGTTTCCTCCATTCACGGAGGGTCCGATACGCACTCCCATGGAGTAAGCCTCGGATAACGCGATAAAATTTTCATCAACTTTTATGGCTCGGCTCAAATAGTCCCGGAGTAAACTTTTCGCAGTTTTTCAAACGCAACGACTCGCGACAAACGTTACGAAATTGCTGCAGGAGGCAGAGACGTCCGCGAACTACATTAGAACTTCTCAAAGTGTGCCTCTCGGGCATCTTGAGAGTTGGAAGAAGTTCTGAAGCCTTTGGCAACTTGGAAGCGTTTAAAAGGGCGAGTAGCTCGGAGAAGAGCGACTCTCACCGCCGCAAACACTTCCACACCTCACACCTCCTCGCCCATTGTATGGTAAAACCGACCGCCAAACAGTCCGGATGGCGATGCATGGCTCTCTTTTTTCCGGCATCCTTCAAATGGAAACAAGTGAACCGCGAGTGTGCGTGGGGGACTTGATTATGCGGGATTAGCATGCAAATACACCTCCGCCTGAGGGCGCCCGTTGGGTGGAAAAGAAAGAGATCTTCCGAAGAAGCTCGTCTTGAGTTTTCCTTCGGAATTTCGTTGTTTCCGAGGTGATTAATTTCCCGCTCGAACACTCCTAACCCAGTTCCGGGGATGAAAGGAAAATGTGTTGCGTTTACCAGAAATAGAATAGTATGAACTTGGTTGATTATCTCATGAGTAGTTTTTGAGATTTTATTCGAAAATTCATTGGTTTTGTAAAGGACCTTTCTGGAAGCTACGTGGTGACGTGAGGTCTACAGAATAATGTTGGGAAAAGGCTAGCAAAAATTTTAGTTCGGAATTTAAGAGATATGTCGAGACAATAAGGAAAGAAACGAGGTGGGATTGGTGAATGTAGTAGTGGAAATATCAACTGTTTCAACCCTCGAAATGAAATGGAGGAAGAAGAAACGTATGGGGCATATATTTAAGGGTAATCTTTACTGAAGATATTCATATTAACTTCCAGTTTAAATGGCTACTTATATTAGTAGTAGTATTATTAAAAGTGCTGCGACAGCTGGGATAATTTCGCACGTGAGCCTCCACCAGAAAGCACCAGGAGCTGCTTTTACCGAATTCGAACGTGTTACCTAGAATATGCATGGCTCTCTGGAACTATCCGGTTGTCTCGAATGGCTAACTATTCATGGTTTCAGTGCATATAACGATACTGAATGGATGGGTTTGGGAGGAAATTCCTTCGTAATGGATGGGAATAACATTCTTGTCGGAAAATGTCGTTTATACTTAAACAGAACCGCAGTAACGTTCAATTTAGGGTTTAATGTTTAATATCGACGAACAATGAGAAATCGTATTCATTTACAAATACAACTCATTTCCTCGACATGGAAAAATATGCTACTCGCGTTTTAGAGCCGCAAAGCTTCGATGTCTTATCTTATGCCAAGGATATTGTACAGATTTGGAATACTAATTCATCGTAGACAAATAGATGTAAAAGTCGATTTCGCTGGAATGGAATGGAGCTACCGGGGAGGTTGTTTTTTGTTATAAGAACCTCGCGATATGTGAATTCAAAACTACCTCAAAAGGATATCCCTCCCCTTCATGAGCTTCTAGCTACGCCCCTGCCATCCTGCCATACTGCCCCTGCCTCTGAATTAACTTTTAGATAAATAGTACTAGCAACAGCATCTCAAAAATACTAAATTCCCTCCTATTTGTAAAAATATTTTAAAGCACATGTATATACCTTCAAAAATACTCGTATAATTGGAGTATGTTATGCCATATGTATCAAGAGTCAAAGGTCATAATATTAAGTAGATTCTATCGATGATGTTAACAATGAGACGGAATCGATGAACTCTTAATTTAAGGAAAATTGCAACTATTTTTATCTGGGATCTGTGAATAGACAAACTAGACAGACCTTTAGTAATGCCTTACGCATATACTGGAGACAACCCGTTACTTACTGTAAATTCTGGAGTACTAGTGATGAAAATGCTCTTCCTCCTCTGTAAAAGTGAAGTCCACGGTACAACATCCCAAGTCACGCAGCATTCACCATAGGGGACGAGTTGGCTATCCGGGGATCACACTTACACTGTAAACCCTTATCAAATATCTGAATCGATTTTTCTTTCTTCGCAAAATGTATTTAAAATGCTGTCACCATATTTGCACGAATCCAAGGCGATCCCTTTTTCGCAAGGGAAATAAATTAACTTTGTATATACATCAATGATTGTAATGGAAAATAAAACACTTGAGCATTCAGTTTATTAACTTTATACACATTTTTAGATTACTGCAAAAATAGTAAAAGCAAACTACTTCGATAAATTCACAATTAGATATGCGTCAAAAAACTATGGAGAAATCGACAAGATAAAATTTAAGTTAAGAATTTTCAATAAAATTGCTTTCTCTGGGTGACCATTTATTTACCCAAATCAATTTCAAATTAAAAAAGATATGGCTCGTTGATAGCCCGAAATATCTAGATAATGCAGTACAATTGAAACCAATTGGTTACCCGGGTAGGAAAAAAAAACATTTTAGATTCGTTCAAAATGGTAATCGATTCTTCAGTGTTCATGGCATAATACCCTAACCATAAAATTATCAGCTGAAATACTTCTGGAAGATTAGCCAAGACGCCGCAACATTTTAGCGATGAGGTAATTTTATTGAAAATTCTTAACTTAAATTTTATCTTGTCGATTTATCCATAGTTTTTCGACGCATATCTAATTGTAAATTTATCGAAGTATTTTGCTTTTTACAAGCAATCCACCAGGAAAGCCTAAGATCATTATATTTTAGCGATGAGATTACGTAAGGCTAACATCTCTCATCTAGAGAATTATACCGCTTGTATACTCGTAATTCTAACCCCGGCCGTATGGCAACAGAAAAGGCATTAAAAAGGAATTCATAAAGTGCTTAGACCTGATGTCATCTTTTCACGCTTCTTTGAATTTCTGACTCTTTACGCGTCACGGAGAGTCATCCTGAAGCACTTTCACGATTCGCGCCCGTATGAGTTGCTGGTAAATAGATACGTGAGAGATTAAGTAGGAAAAAAAGGACGTTACTCGCCCGGGGAAAGCTACAGTTTCTGTATATTTTCCGGAAGTAATGTTTTTCTGTGTAATTTTACGAGTCAGATAATGAATATCATAATTCTATTGTATGAACTCCGTGATCCTTTTCTTTTTCAAAAGTACCACACATTATTCATACAGGCATGTATAATCCCGTCCTTGGCTTTCTGGAATTCCACTTTAATGGCAAACATTCACTTAAAACATATCACCTTCAAACCTTTCACCTCGTAATTTTAATGTATCCGTGAGATCAATTTTCATTTCTCTATTAACGTAACTTCTTCAAAAGGATTTATATTTTCTGAAACATTCAACCATACTAAAATTGATTGAATTAAAAGATTATTTTTTTATTTATTTAGGTCAAGTATTTTATTATGACTAGTGTTTGGAAGATTAATTTTTTCCTGTTTATTTATGATCCCATTCTAATACACAAAGCTATTAAATTGCTCATACTATGAAAAAGAAAAGAACACTTCGTGATTTCCACAGGATTCAATTATATCCTTTGGAAATTACGAAATGTTCTTTTCTTTTTCATTATGTCTTTCTACTAAGTACGGCCAGAAATGATCGATTATATGCCCATACTATGTCCTTTTTCATTATATATGTGAAAATCATTGTAAATTATTATATTGTTGTTTCTATAATATTGTTAGTTTCTATAAATCATTGAATGCAACCTTTTTCAAATTTTTTATTTCATTTTCAAAAAGTTATTAAACCAGGACTTTCACGTACCTCTGGATTTGTGATAATTTTTTAGGAGTGCGTGGTGTTTAACCAAAATTCGTCACCTATTACTAAATAGGCTTACCCATCTTGACAGGGACTGTCCCGGTTTTCCGTGTGGTTCCGATTAATGTTTTGGCTATTCCAATTTGAAGGAATAACTTCCAGAGAGAATACGATGGAAAATACAGAGAATTTAGTGACAAAATCATTTGAACGCAAATTTACGTAAAGTATCGCCAAGCTGCACGTTCTTATAGTGTCTTGAAAGATTATGAAATTATCTGAGGTGAAGTTGTGCGGCAGCGTCCCGGTTTCACTGGCTTCTAAATTAGTAAGGTCCCCGTTGCTTGCCTTAAGATTATGGCGACTTAATTATTAAAAACTTACAAGAGAACGAACAATTTCAATTTTCAAAATGTTAATGATACATGCTACCATTCAAAATCGTGAATTTTGAGTCAGAAATGGAATGGGGCATTATTTCATTTCATTATTTTAGCATCTATTCACTGCAATGAAACGCTACGTCTAATGGAAAAGTTTGTGAATTATAATGGTTCTACAGCCTAATAACTAAATTGGTAATTAGTAACAACAATTGCAAAAATATGAACAACAACTAATTACAGCATTACCCTATTGTAGCACCATTACTGCTACAAAAATTAATATTAATGAAAATTACCAGACGTAGAGCATAATTAATATACTTCATTATTGTAGTTCTTACTAAACAAGTAAAATTACCCTAGTTCTTGATATGCCCCCCGGATACCACAGCACATATAGTATTTCGTAATCATTGTTTAATGTAACATATGTATAGATAATTTACAAGGGTTGAGGAAAGGTAAATTACTAAGCACGGAAGAGCCTTGCGGCTGAAGCCCAAAGAATAAGAGATGTGAAAAATAGCTACATGACTGGGACTCGATCCCAGGTCTCCGGACAGTTTCCGGGCAGGTGTTCTAATCACTGAACTACCATGCCGCGTCTCTTCAACACTGTTTAGGGAAAACTTCCACAGTATTATTCCTTGCATAAATAATTTAGTTACATAATCGAGAGCAATCCTAGATGCACACGTGATGCCACCCTTTCGTTAATTGTGAAACATAATCTGAAACAGCGAGAAAAATTTGATTTATTCTTAAGCGGACAGAGAGCCAAATTTTCCATTACGAAAAAAATTTAGAGATATTTTGGAGAATGCATTCAAGAGGTGCCTATTGAGGTTAAGAACTAAGGATTTTTAATGTGTATACACGATGAAAAAATTCTTTCGCAAGGCTAAAAAATTCTCACTCAAATATCTCAGTATCTAGAAATTCTGCGGAGTTAGAGCAGATATAATCCGAGCGGAGAGGTCAGGGCAAAGGCTATCACGAGCAGGAACTGTAGCGGCTCGGGGAAAAACGAGATTTATGATAGACAAATAGGGAAGCGGTGTAACCTGTGCGACTCTTCACAGTACACAGACGTTCGAGAAATAAAATAAAGGAGAATCC
The DNA here is from genome assembly GCA_000376725.2 of Ladona fulva. Lineage (NCBI taxonomy): Eukaryota > Metazoa > Arthropoda > Insecta > Odonata > Libellulidae > Ladona > Ladona fulva. Next base: position 1,572,757 of record KZ308191.1, read on the forward strand.
ATGAGAATTTCGGGCGGTTACAATAAGAAAGGGAGGACTGGACTGAGGAAATCGGGCATGAGAAAACTCTTACGCTTACGGTTTTATTTAGAAAAGGGAATCTCAATTCGAGTCTGCTTCCGTTATTTCTTCAACTCACCACTGAGAAGTGAGTGGCACATGTTTAGACATGCACGGAGTATGGGCACCATTCACCGATCTCCTCTTCGAACACGTAACTTGTGAAATACTGCCTTTGATGTGCATAAAACGCATAAAATCTCGCGTACGCTTAAGGAGAAGACCTTATAAGTTCTGGAAACGGAACGCATATGTTATGTGAGATCGTTTTAAAATAAAATTGCCGGCACAGATATACTGCTGAGGAAGCTCTCTCCCGCTGTTGATTTCGTATCGTATATCTATACGAAGAATGGACTTATTATGTAAGAGTGCCTAAGATATAAAGAGATTCCCGGCTGGCGTAGGGAATTCGTTCCGGAGTTATATTTTCTGGCTAAAATGTCATTTCCTATAAGTTGCCCAATCCTAAAACACACCAAACATATCTCGTCCCGCACGAGGAAGCAAGCACGGAAGGTATCTTTTACATCCATCTAGAATTCGTTCATGTCACATTTATTTCTCCATATATCAGCTGATTTTCTTCCTTTCAACAGACATGCTTGTTTTGATATGTACTGCAAATTTTGATAGCATGAATGGTTTTTATAATCGTGCAATTGCAAAATATCTCTCTCCAAAATTCTTTTTTTTTTTTTCCTTTCGCGAGTTTTTCATTCCCTTCTTCCCATCGTGGGCGTTTCCCTGCTTTTGAAAAAAATTTCTGTGATCAAGCACCATAAAGGTTTTTCTATATTTTTCCCATTTGTGAAGTTAGCCTTGTTATGCGATCCTTATATATAATACGAATTTTATAAGCCTTTTTGACAATGATATAAATAACGGGTCGTCCAACTGGTCATACTGCCTGCATGCGTTTTTGAGTCTTCAGGTGGGCGTTGATATCCCAAGTGATAAAATAGATGATCGAGGCCGACAATCAGTGAAAATTCATAATTAAAGATATGTAAATGCATTTATAAAGGATCACGACGAAATATATAATTAAAGGTCAGATGAGTTTTTGAAGAACAATGATGTTCATGTTTGTACAGCATTCAGCCCGAAGGTCGGTTGGAACCTCATTCCATCTACCATCAGCGACGAAAAGCTAGGAGAGGGAAATGAGGCTTACTAGGCATGATGAGGAGTGAGGTAATTTGGCCTTGCTTTCCTCACTGAGCCAGAATGCAGGAAGCAGAACAAGCTCAGGTTAGTGAAGCACACAGACACTACAAGTAACACTTTTCGTAACATTGTATAAAGAGAAACCATAATTATTAACCATGAAATTACTCAGCATAATTCATACCTCAGTAGCTTCTATATATTCACATCTATGAACGAGACTGAGATTATAGTATATGAAAGATAAATAATTTTTCTCTATCCCGTACCATAAGACGAATGATTAATATTTCATTCATCGAGATATGGTAGCAGGACCAGATGTTAACGTCATAACATAAAAAAGTCTCGACTGTATCAAGCTGAACTAACTTTTTTATTGCGTTTATTTGGAAGAATTTGTTTCTGAAAATATAATTTGTATTTTATATTTATTTGACGACGACACCAATTTACGCAACCATCTATTGTGTGAATGTATTGTTTCAATAAGCATTATTATTAATATGAACTCCTTTTTGCGTAATTAATGCCATAAGCGGTAATTGAAGTTACAGGAACATCGTTTGCCGGTAGGGAAATTTTACTGTTAGCTACGGCAACGGTCGAAAACCGCTGTTCTATGGAAAGTTTTTGGTTCCTAAAGAAAGTTAAGTTGGGCATTATTTGCAATCTTACTGTTTACTATATCCTTTTTTTAGTGATACCTTGGTTACCGACGGTAATCCGTTCCGAGTTGTCGTTGCTAACCAAAACCGTCCTTAATCAAAGCGCGATTTTCCATGTCAAATTTCCACACGTCGAATATGCAAATGAAACTCATTTGAATGCCATTAAAATATGGTATATATAATTTATTCAATTATATTTGGGACTAAAAATTATCATTAATTACATGTATAGTATTAAACGCAGCTTTTAATGGTCAATCTTTCCCAGAGGGTGTCGCAAACCAAGATATTTTTTTATCACAGTCACTTGTCGTTAACCAAGTTACCACTGTATTCTGAAGCCCTTTAGCGTCACCAACGCCGGGTAGAAGGATGGTAACAATTAAAACAATGCTATCATAATTAGTTTATTTGTGCTTTTATCTTGGAAAAACTTTATCCAAAAGGTTAATGACCGCTGAGCGATACAAAGGTGGGCGATAGGTACTAAAAGGCTGGCGATCGCTGATTTAAATGGCAAACTGAAAAGAGTTGGAGGAGAGTTTCTAGTCCCGATTTCGCCCTGTGCAATCATTTCTATCGTATCGTATATTTTTCGGTTATTTCTTAACATTTCAATATCTATTCATTCGTTAGGCGAATTTTCTCGTCCTCTTCATTCAGAGCTTCCGAATCGCGTGTCTGAGAATAATATTCTCACCGATCGCTTCAGAATGTTCCGGAAGATGTAAACCGTGTGATCACGGCTGTCGGTTTATCTTTCTCCCTTGTTTTTATTCTCTTTTTTCATCAAAAGGCACCGTATCGTGGAAAAATCAGAAAACAATTCATTGAAACGTTTCATTACATGATCCACGATCGTCTTATTCTCGTGAAACAATAAAAGGAGATTTCCCCGATGGAATTGCAACTTTCCTGATTTTCGTCTCCAAAGGATCATTCCTTCGGTCGTAAAATATGCTGAATGGACCTCTGTTTTGTTCGGCCAAGGAAGGGAAATGTGCGTGTTATAGACCGTTGCTCAACGGTACCGAAGGGCAGTTTATTGCGTAAGTTGTATTAGATAAAAAAGCAATTCATTTCCTCCTCTGACCTTCCAGCTTACCTCGCCACCTAGTGTTTTTATTGAGGTATTTGATCAACTGAGTCAATTCCCGAGTATGGGTAAATTTTCTGGTTGTTTTATACTAAATTCCTTATCATGTATTGAGTATTATTGTATGTGAACAGCTGCATGGATGTATGAAATCGCTTAATTTTTTTTTCGTTCTCGTAAAATGCCTCAATCATTTAAGCATTTCTTTCTTAATTCCTACCGTTGGCCTTTTAGTCTTTAGTTAATTTTCCTTTTAAGTCTATAGTTATAAAGGTTTCTCGAGTGAATTTGTATAGAAAATCGTAAATACTTACGTTTCTTGCACTACTATTCGCCTTATGGTGGCGTTGAATACGACACCGTTCATGAAAATTGAACTATATTGTGGAAACTGCTAAGTTTTTCTTCATTCTTTTACCCTAATTCTGTTTTTATTTATTAGTCCTGTGTTACCGTATAAAGGAAAAACGTATGCTTCGTTTACTTTTAGTCTTTGTCATGCTCATGGTTGCGATATTTAAAAGCTGCTGAGGTATTATTGATGCTGAAATTCTTGGAAATCCTTGCGGAATGCTCAACAAAATGTTATTCCAGGGTATTTCCGTTGAAATTCCGTGGACTTTTTAAAAACCCTACAAAAACACCTCTTCCAGCATTCAACATACACATACCTCAATATGAGTTGTAATAAGATATAATATGTGTAATAATAAGAAACTGGATTTGAGCACCTCATTATATTCAAGCAATCTCAGCCGTGATAAAACGGAAAGAATAGTAATAAATGAAAGACTCATTTACCTAAAATAGCGCAAACACAGTAGAAGACGCTCATAAACCAACCTCGTAATTCGTAATGACCAACTTTCCTGTTTAAAGCATGAAGCTCCGTCCTGCGAAAGAGTACCGTTATACGGAAATTGAAGTTAACTCGTTACCTCTCCGGTAAATAAAAAATACCTCTCTCTTTCTGATTTTGAGTGATACATGTTTCGGTGATAAGGTAAATAGGGTCAGTCCTTGGACTTCACATACTTGTTACGTGGATATTGTGCGTATTACAGACAAGGTACTTTTGTGGCATGACATCCCGCCTTCGGGAAGTATTGGAGAATTTACTCTGCGGGAATAGCAGGGCCGACTCCAGAAGGTAAGTATGAGAGGCAGCCGCCACAGGGCGCTTGCTAGAAGAGCCGGTCTAATACTACCTGCATCTCGTCAATTCATATCTCGCTGAGAATTTGAAATGTATTCGAATGCATAAAAACTTTATCTATTCAAATCTTAAAACCTGTCAGGTTATCTAAGTAGTATTTTCCAAGATTTATTTCTCCCAAGGATGGGAAAGAGCGATGGTTCAGAGACATCTGGGGTGAGGCTTCCAGTTTTTTCTATCCGCTTAATCCTATAAAGTTGGTTATTTTCTGTCCTAATTTTCGTTAACAGTTAAAGTTAGAATCTAATAATTCGACCTCGACTTTGTGGTAGTTCTCCATTAAAAAGAAAAAGAATACATACCTTTCCCACCATATTTTATACCATGACCAAGGGTTTGACCCTTTATTGACCTGATGATCACCTACTAAAGTAAAGGGGTGAATCCATGGTCGTGGAATAAAGTATTGTGATGAATGTGTGTTCTTTTTCCTTATTCTGTATAGGTTAAAGTTAGTTATTTATAGAGCCAAAACTTATAGTCTTGAAACCTGCAAAAGAAGCGGAACAGCAGTTTTTTTAATAATAATATTACAATGACGATTGTCCTAGTTTGTGTGGTGTTCGTGAAACTTCTTACACAGAATTTTTTCCTAGCATTCCCATGCATCGGTACTTTTACTACGCGAGAAAGTTTATGAATATTCGTATAAAGATATATTTTTAATGGAATCGGAAAAAATAATTTTTAATCTGGAGGAAACGGGGCTCGGCGGCAGCGTATAATAGAAATGGATGCTGTCCGTATTATGTCTAATTGGCTTCTAGACGCACTCCACAAAGAAGAAGAACCCTTTCACTTTTCCCTCCTCTTTCGGACTCCGAGACGGTATGGAAAAGAAACACCATTTCCTCCCTCGTATCCCTTTGTACCTCATCATCCCATCTCGAAAGCGACATTCTCTTTTAATGCGATGCCGGATTCTAGGTAATCCCACCAGATCTGATTTCGCCACCGTGGAAATCCTTACATCCCACGCTGAGATCATCTGCTCTCCGTAGTCCAAGTGATGCCTCTCTGATGTGATCTAGAAAGGACTTCTTTGATGTTACTCCAAGTAAAAATACACCTCGTTAACTTGGCGATGGAATCGATTTTCTTACGTAAGAGTACCATTTTGACCGGCGAGCTTTCGGGAGATCGTGAGAAACCCTACCGATCTCGACGTCTGTCCGATTAGTTCCATTTTAATTAGCGTATCTCAGGTTGATAAGTACAGCGAGCGCTAGTTGAGCGGACCTGTTTTTATCGGGGAATTTTGAAGAGCCTCTCTTTGCACCATTCCGCCGCGCATCTTTGGAAGTTTGCGTAACGCTTACGTAATTGTACACATAACTTCCTCCTATTATAACTTGATATATGGAATATTCCTTCATTAGTGTTGTGGTACAGTATAAAGGGAGAACGTATCCTTCATTTACTTTTTTTCTGCGTCATGTTCATGGCTGCGATATTTTGAAAGCTGTTGAGGTGTTAGTGATGCTGAAATGGTTATTCTATTCGGTCACTCCTTGTGTAATGCTCTACAAAATGTTATTCTAGGGTATTTCCGCTGAAATTCCGAAATTATTTGTAAAACTTGGAAAAACCGTCGTTTTATGACTTCGTTCTCCAGGTTACGTTGGCCACAGAACATAAACAGTAACAATTTATCGTGCATATTCCGTATGCTGACATAGTGAATGGTCATTATAATTTATAGTTCACATTACTTTAGATCATACTTACATACATACATACATACATCATTACTTCGTTATCATAGCAGCAATAGTTTCCGGAAGTGTAAATAAAACACGCAAAGCTATTTGCAAATTAGGAAAGTTTCCGATCAAATCTCTAGGAAATATATATTCCAAAACCTGAAGAGGATTTAATATAGGTACCAGAAAATCTTTCATTGATTTTAATTCTTCGATTAAATTCACTGCACAAATATTCTTTCTTGTCTTAAGTTATCCGTAATTCCTTTCTCTAAACTTTTGCCAATCTTTAATTTCTTATCATAATATTTCATAGATAAGCCCTGTCTATCACAAAGAAATCAACATTGATTGTTGTTGTAATAATGATAATGGTTGGCTAAGCTTCTGTTGCCGCTCTGTAGATGCCGCTGCCCAAGTGCGATGCAACCCTTGCACCCATAGGATGGTTCGGCTCTGTACACACACCTCCGCATGAGTAGTAATAAGTTATAATATGTATTATAATAAGACACTGAATATGAATACCTCAGTATCTTCAAGTAATCACAGCCATGATAAAACGGAAAGAATAGTAAATAAAGGACTCATTTACCTAAATTAGCGTAAACACGGTAGAAGACGCTCATAAACCAACCTCTTCTAGTAATTTTATATTCATCTAGTAGAAATGATCAATGTATGTAATTGATTGTAGTATCTAAAGTTTAACACGAGGAGGTAATTTCATTTTCTCATCACTCCCATGTATTTATGTCAAAATACTTGCGCATGACCTATCCTACGGACAACTTTTAAGATTCTGTTTTCTGCATCTACGTACGTACCCTGCAGTTCGCACTTCGGTATATGATAGGGGGTTCATGAATCATGACTTAACTACCCTAATCGATTACTTTCGCGTATCATTCGTGGAAAAAATGAAAGAAAAAAAAATTACTTTAATCTTCTTGTTCGTGCATCTATTTCCATTTATATAGCGTTTTTTTACGAAATGTTGTAATTCGAAGCTGAGATATTTAGCGAGAAAGTAGTACTTCCTTTATTTCAGGGAAACATTTCTTTATGAATTATTTATATTCCTTTTTTGCTAGACCTGATTTAGTTAACGGTAGTTTCTTGTGGTAGAAACTACCATGGGCCCTTAATTTTATATTAAAGAAATATTAAAAAATATTTTNAATTAGTGTCAAAAAAGAGAGAAATTGACTTATTTTCCATGTAACGGTCATGGTTTTGGATAGTGGTACGATTCGTGAAAGAAAAAAGGAGAGAAAATAATTTGAGTTAATGGAAGATATAATAACGGGGATTAGGTTATATAATGATATTTTAAGAGCAATATTAAGATAAAGCGTAGGTTAAGAATCAGCTCTAATTTGTTGATGGTAGAAGTGTTTTAAATTTGATTCGACGAACCTTTATTTTGGAAGTTTAGGTCCAACTGGGCCAATCTTCTGGCTATTCTCGTTCCTCTGTTTGATATATTTTAGCAAAATTTATGGCAAAAGAAAAAGTGTAGTTCTCGAAGAAAACTTCAAAGCTTATGCCTAACAACGAAAAGCACACATTGCAGGAAAATATCCCCAGAGAAGTGTGTGAAAAGACCACGGTGAGTTAAAATATAAAACCCATTTCAAAAAGGCAAAAGAATACGGAATAAGAAAACGGAATAGACGATCTAAAGATACAGATTTATGAAATAGAAATAAAGAGAAAAGAAAAATGAAATCACGACATGGAAATAAGGATGTATTTACGAAGTATCCTAAAGTTTGCAAAAGATATTATTTGCTGAATTCTAAACTCCACCTAAGGGATATCGCACACCTTACCTCATCACCCCCTGTAAACACACAATTTTCATTCATTTAATTCAATTCATTCAATTCATGAAAAATTCATTTAATGGCACTAAAAACCTAGGAAAACTTTCAGGTAGCATAATAAATAACATAATCGGCATAAGACAGTTTCTGTTTAAAATTTTAGTTGGGAATATTGCTTCAGAAAAGCCTTGATCTACGCAGAACTTTGGGTCTCAAGATATTGCATCCAGTTTCACACTCGGGAGACGGTCACAAGGTATACCTCTGTTCTTTCGGAGAGAGCAGAAGGTATATGCCTTACACCGCCGTATATTTCTTTTACTACCATGGTTATAACATTGTCTTATGTTATCACGCTTCAGGTAATGCATTCATTCTAATATGGATCATTCGTAAATAGATTAGATAAATGAAGTATTTATTTATAATACTATTTGTTATAATAGCTAGATTCGCAAAAAATCGCGCTCAAAGAATGACTTCAATGCCATAAACGTAGAAGTCACCGACAATTATTCAGCCGGTTCCGTATCTTTATATTGAGGACATACTCCCCACACATACTGTGAAAATACTAAGGAAACCTCTCATCCTCTTGTTCACTGCTGGAGAATATTACGTACTCATTATAGCCGCAGCTAAGCTTAGTACTATGGAAACTGTAACTACAGCACTGTAAAAGTCGATGCTATTAAAATATTCGTAGAACTTTTAGAAATGCTTCGACAGATGAGGTCGTTTCGCATACATGAGCCCCCACGACAAAAGACCCCTGAACGCTCTCATCAAAGGCGAACGCGCTACCCACTTGGATATCCGGGAGTCCTTTATCAAGATAGGAAAAAACGAGTTTATTCTCGTTTTTCCTATCTTGTCGGATCTATCCTTTTTTCCCATCCTCGTCGATGTTAATATTGGTTCTTGTATTTCATTGTATTTAAGCTGCATTTCCGTTTCAGTTTCGCAAATGGATTTTTTCGCGATGTTAGGCCCAAGTGAGTATCTCTTTTAGGCGACCGTGTGCGCCATTTTAACATTCAACCAAAATTAGCGAAAACTAAGGCAAGAGTTTGTTTGGGGATAAAATGTTGACAACTTAAGGTTGTCAAAGAAATACCACGTAGCAAGAACCCGCAAACAGGGAAGAGATTTAAGATGCATATATAAACAACTTTCAAAGATTTCAGAATGTTATAAAAGCTAACCTAGCTAACCACCCGGAGTGTTCAGGGTGCCATAAAAAAAGAGCACTACGACGATTTTTCAGGGTTTGAGTAGCGGCTAACAAAATAATACAACACATATAACCATTCCCTGTTTGGGAATGGTTATCTGTGTTGGTAAATTCTTGGGCACCTCACTGTTATTTCGTGTTTGAGGATTCGAGAATTAATAAGAAATAAAAAATAGAATCAACTGCTTGGGCAGTGACTTCGTGGTAGGATTCCACGTAGGAAAAGGAAAAATCGAACTTTTAGGAACCGCAATAATTATTGCAATACTAAAACTTTATGGTCCAATCTATGGTCGCCTTGCAGTAAATATTTTAGTTCATGAAAGTTCTCATTTTTTCCATAAAAAAACGTATATACATTTCTATAAATACATACATACAGAAGCAAGAAAAATTACGACGAACGTTGAGTTACGCACTTCAAGATTACAATGTGTTCATATTATTTTACAATAATATAGACTTTGAGATGTCATACGTTAAACACAGCATATATTTTTGTGTCTTCTTATGAGCGTGGACGACATAGGAAGAGCAAACTCAGGCTGCCTATGTGCACATCGCTCCACCGTGAAGATATGAAAAGTCATCAACAATCTGAGATATTTCATTTCCTGATACATCCGGAAAATATCTAATGAGTCCGTAAGTAATAGATTTAGGGCAGATAACTTACGACTCCTTTTTTCATTCCAGAAGCTTGACTCGTCTTTTCTTTCGATATTTATCAACTACTTTCATCGTCAACGTTGGCGTTCCTTCGGTCTTGGAAGGATTTCCGACTTCCCTCTTTTATTCTCATTCCTTCTGGATAAATGGCGCTGAGGCTAAAAGTCATGTCTCATCCGTAAGAGAAGCTAACCAGAAGCCATCGTTAGCAATGAGGGAGACTTAGAGGCAGAACGCGTGACGCCCATTTCAGATGATTCAACGATTGTACACCTCACGAGCGGAGCCGCGAATGAGAAATGGAAGGCCGAAGTATTCCAAATGGAAACTCGAGGGTAAACCCCTGCATTGATCTCACCACCATCTATTGCGACTTAATTATTGGAGTTGTGAATCGAGTGAGGAAAGTGTGATGATCAAATTACTAAAGAATTAGTGTCAAAAAAGAGAGAAATTGACTTATTTACCATGTAACGGTCATGGTTTTGGATAGTGGTACGATTCGTGAAAGAAAAAAGGAGAGAAAATAATTTGAGTTAATGGAAGATATCGTAACGGGGAGGAGGTTATATAATGATATTTTAAGAGCAATTTTAAGATAAAGCGTAGGTTAAAAATCAGCTCTAATTTGTTGATGGTAGAAGTGTTTTAAATTAGATTCGACGAACCTTTATTTTGGAAGTTTATGTCCAAGTGGGCCCTCTGGCTATTCTCGTTCCTCTGTTTGATATATTTTAGCAAAATTTATGGCAAAAGAAAAAGTGTAGTTCTCGAAGAAAACTTCAAAGCTTATGGCTAACGAAGAAAAGCCCACATTGCAGGAAAATATTCCCAGAGAAGTGTGTGAAAAAAACACGGTATATTAAAATATAAAACCCATTTCAAAAAGGCAAAAGAATAAAAACGGAATAGACGATCTAAAGATACAGATTTAGGAAATAGAAATAAAGAGAAAGGAAAACAGAATCACGATATGGAAATAAGGATATATCTACGGGGTATCCTAAAGTTTGCTAAAGATATTATTGATTAAAGATGCTTAAATCTAAACTCCACTTAGGGTATATAACACCTTACCTCATCACCCCTTGTAAATACACATAATTTTCGAGGAAACATTCATTTAATGACACTAAAAACCTAGGGAAACTTTCAGGTAGCATAATAAATAACATGATCGGCATAAGACAGTTTCTGTTTAAAATTTCAGTTGGGAATATTGCTTCAGAAAAGCCTTGATCTACGCAGGACTTTGGGTCTCAAGATATTGCATCCAGTACGCGGTAGACGGTCACAAGGTATACCTCTGTTCTTTCGGAGAGAGCAGAAGGTATATGCCTTACACCGCCGTATATTTCTTTTACTACCATGGTTATAACATTGTCTTATGTTATCACAGGATTAGAAGAAAGGTTTGCCGATAATAATAATAATAATTTATTCACGGGCAGAGCCCTTTTGCCTNCCAAAGTGCGATTCCACCCCCCTAGGGGCGCTGGTCTAACCTAGGGGGGCGCTAGACGAAAAAGAATTTTATCCCATTGCCTGGCATATTTCTTCCTCAATAGAGTTTTACTGGATTTATGGCATCAATACAACACCAGAAAATTGTCATACAGCAATTTGGTGGATCTTTTTATCATCGCAATGTTTAATTTCCTTTTTATCTTTCATCAGCTATGGCCATGCAGATATTCATTTTCATAGATTTTCATATTTGGAGGACGGTGGTACGGATCCAAGCCGGGGCAATAAAACATTTGGGAAACACTCATCTATGCTAAACCTTCAATGGTCTCGCACTATACCTTCACAAAAGCTATTCTGGGGAAATTTACATCAGAATCTTTCTTCCTCGACTGTAAAACACGCTTGCGGTGTTACTTTCTTTGGCTCGTCCAAGAGAATCGCCTTAGTTAATGCAGTTAATATCAGGCAAGTCCCTTGTCACACGAGAGATGAAACCCAGCATCTTTTAAGCCTTTGTTGTTATACATTGAATATGTAAATGAAAACTCAACTTATCATAAAAAAGAACTCCCAAGTTAGAATTATGATGGACTCTACTTGAATCACTATCACAAAGAATATAATCATAATTTATGGGAGTCTTCTTTTTATGAGAAGTTACTATACTACATTTTTTAAATATTTAGGTCAATCAAGTTTGCATTGCACCAGCCGACAGGCCTATTCAATCAATCTTGTAGTTCATCACCATTACGGAAATTATCAATAGGGTGAAATATCTTTAAGTCGTCAGCATACAACAAGTATTTAATAGGTCTTAAATGTTCACCAATAACATTAATGAATAGAAGAAACAGAAGGGGATGTATGTTCCTTAAAGAATACGAAACAGCTTGTTACTTAAGATTTGGTCTTCTAAATGTATACGCTTGAGGATGTTGATTTACGGAGTAAAGATTGTTTTGAGAAATAAATATATGTAGAGTTACAAATTTATTATTAAGGGTGATTAGCTTCAGATGAATCTGTTCTTGAATTGACGTCTTCCAACAGAAACATATAATCATATTGTATAAATGAATATTGAGCATGAATACGAAAAAGCAAATTATATGATCGGAGACCACAGTGTTTCTTTACCAGGCGGATGTCCTGCAGCGGAAGCCCAAAATAAAAAAGATTGTGGAGGAAGAAAATGAGGAGGTAAACTGAAAAAAAAACGACTTCAGCTTCCTGTTACTCAACGATAATTTACGGAAAAAAGTCAGGCTGATAATTTATGATCCGTTTATTGCAGAATTCATCGCCGTTTTTCACCTAATATAATTCAGATTTATTCCGTGGATTTTTACTGAAGCGTTTCATTCTTAAATGGTGAAGTTTCGTCATTTATTTTGATCGAACAATCGAAAGCTGTGATACATTGATTTGACCTGAGAAATTTTGTGAGCTTGAAGTTGAAATGAAAATGTTAACAGTGAGCAAAATATGCAAAAAAATAAAGCCCAGATTAAAAAAATACTTTCCTTAAATAAAAATTTTAAATTTGGCAATGG
>KZ308192.1:20488-146186 GCA_000376725.2 Ladona fulva
TAAGAATTGACTTCACTGATTCATGCCGTCTTGCAGTTCTTGCAATTGGCACTTCTTGCTTCTTTCTTGCAACTAAATAAAGAAAATTAAACAAATTATTAATTTACTTTGTGGTAAATCCATTTAACTGGAAATATGAAATACAAAATATACAGATAGTTGCAATAAAATACCAAACAGAATTAAATATAATATATGAAATAATAGAACCTATATCTATAGTCCTAAACTAAAAATAACCCTTGGCTCATTTATTCCCTTCATCCCTTCTTAAGCTTCATCCCTTTAAACCCTAAAATCCATCCCCTAAACTCCCCTCGTTCCTAAAATCCCCTCTTTCCTAAAATCCCCTCTTTCCGAAAATCACCTCTTTCCTAAAACCTCATTTCCCAATGTGATACATGTTAATAATTAGAAACTTGCTAAACATACATACTACTACATACTATTAGCCATGCATTCATTCATTTATGCAATTTCCATGCTGGTTGACTAATATAAGAAAAATAGAGTAAGGAAATAAAATAATAATATTGATAAAGCATGCAAAAACATGGTTCTCGCATTTATAGCTAGAAGCATATTTTAATAAAAAATGGAAAATTAAAAAACATTGTGAAAACATAATATTCACTTTCCAGAAAAAAGTAGCACTAAAGAGAAAAATGCAATGAGCATCCTATCATAAGATTAAACACTTAAAAAGTAAGTAAGTTTTTAATCTTATGATAGATTCAATAACCCAGCAATTACAAGTCCAATTTTTGAAAGTACTTCTAAAATGAAAGGTTCTTCCATTATTACAATAATCCAATCAATATCAATCTTCATTTAATTTTTTAAAAGTAAGAAATAATTTATATTAATGAGAACTTTATCAACAGATCATTTTATGAAAATATGTTTAAAAGACGTGCAAATGTTCAATTGAAAGTGCTCAATGAGATACATAGATGGATAGATGAGGGTAATGCGTTCCAAACTGCATGGAGAGGGCCTTTAATGCCCAAAAATAGAAGATATTGATATTTTGAGAGACTCAGGATGTTTCTTTCTCATAATACTCTTCAGTAAATCCTCCTAGAAAGAAAAAAATATGTTTAATTAGTAAAATATCCTAAATCAAAATATATTTTATGAAACACTGTTTTCTAAATATTCCAATTGTAATACTTCACCTTCATATAAAACTTTATTAGCTTCAGACACTTTCTCANGCTGCCTGCGAAAATGAAAGAAACACTAAATAAATAATATGCTATAATATATATATGGTTTAGTAGAAAATTAAAACACACATTTCACTTTAAAAAATTTCTAGCATTTCCAATCATATACTATCATACATACATACAAAGCCAGGCCACTCCATGAATTCCTTCTGCTGTGCCCTGTATAATCCTTTCTTACCTTCCACAAAGGAAAATCATTGAAGAAGGTTGCCTTATAAAACAAAATATAAAAGACAGTAATGTGTTACAAATGAATTACTTCTAAGAAAATAATTAAGACGCATTTGACTGTAAAATCTTTCAATTCCTACCAATATTAACTTGTCATTTTCTCCTACTTAGCTCAAAAATCCATTTATTCATTCTGTTATCATGTGACCCATTCCTGCCTTCCTCAATGGAAACTCAGCAGAAATATTTGTATTCTAAAACAGAAGAAAAATTGCAGTATTAATGGGCTCTAAAATCATTAATTCTGAGCAAATGATTCAGACTCACATGAATAAAGAATTTCTAGTCCTACCAATCATAAGCAGTCATTTGTACATACTAATCTTGAATAATCCATGTATTTCCTTTTCCCATTTACTATGTGATCCATTCTTGCCTTCTGATAATGAAAATCAGCAAGGAAGGCTGCCTTCTAAAATAATAAAAACATAAATACATATTTTTAATTTACATAGAACCAAGTGCTTAAGACCTATATTTGTATATGGATAATTTCTAGCCTTACCAATCTTAGGATGCCACTCACACAAACATATGTTTGGTCTACAATACTTTCCAGTCCTCCCAATCTAAAGTTGTCATTACTATATAGTTGGCTGGGCCACTCCATCTACTCCTGCTAAATTTTGATGCAGTAATTTTTTGCATTTTACAAAGGGAAATCAACAAGGAAGTACCTTATTAAATAAAAAACAGGTAAGGTGTTGTAAATAAATTAGATATTGTTATTAGAGTAAATTGTATGCAAATGATTAAGATGCACATTGGACTATCAATAATTTTATCTTTTACATACCAATCTGAAACACTCCATGTATACCATCTGCTCAGTAATATCTGTGACCCTGACTTGCCATAAAAAAAGGAAACTCAGCCAAGAGGGCTACCTTCTAAAGAATAGGAAACACATAAATTCATCGAAAACTCATAGGATTAATTTTGAAGCAAATGACTAACATGCATATTTGACTATAAAGAATTTCTATCAATCCTAAGCTATTACATACATCCTAAGCTTATCAATCCTAAGCTATTACATACATCCTAAGCTGTTACACACTATGCTTGGACACTCCTCTGTATTGTACGATCCTTTCTGTCCTTCCGAAAAGGAAAATCAGCAAATATGGCTGCCTTCTGGAACAAAAGAAAAAAACACATTGGTATGATTACTTATAATTCTTAGGAAATCATTATCATCCTCACTTGACCAAATATACTTTCAATTCCTTCCAATGTTAAGCTTTAATTTTTATATACTAAAGTGACGCAATCCATATATTCCTTCTCCTTAGTTATTAAGTTATACATTGTAGCATTCCTCAAACAAAGGTCAGCAAACAATGCAGCTTTCTAAAACAAAACAAGACCCACATTAATATGCTTCTAACATTTCATTTTAAGCAAATAATGTACTCACATTTTATTATTATTTTTATTTACTGAGCTAGGCCATTCAATGTCCATTCTGCTCAGTACTAACCCAATGCTTCTTTGTTGCCTTCTTAAAAGAAGAATTATAAAAGAATACTGTCTTAATAAACAAAAGAATAAAAAACAAATTAATATTATATAAAATAGTTATTTATTAGGAATTAATTAAAATGCACCTTATATACTATAAGGGATTTAATATTTTGCTTATGATTAAGACTCTCATTCGACTATAAATAATTACTCGTCTTTCTATGGTAATATGTTATTAATACTTACTATCTGGGCCACTCCATGTATTCTCTATGCTGAATTATCATGTGATACTTCCTTCCATTCCATTAAGAAAACAAAGCAAGGAAGGGTGCCTGTTTGCAATAATTGGTATGATACGAAAGAGATAATAAACATCAAATCACTAACATACAATTTTACCTAATATACTTTCATGTCCTACCAATCTTAAGCTATTATTTATACATTCTCAGCTGGACCATTATATGTATGCCTTCTGCTCAGTCAGTATAATATCCTTTCTTGCCATCGAAAAAGGAAAATCAGCAAAGAAGGCTGCTTTCTAAAACACAAAAGTAAAAATAATTATATGGTAGGAAAGAGTTAGTTAAGACGAAGTGTTTAGATTCACAATTGACCTAAAATATGTTTTAGTTCTCCTAAACCTAAGCTATAATATGTACATACTAAGCTGGGCCAATCTATTTATTCCTTCTGCTAGTGTTGTTTTGTGGACCTTATTTGAATTCCCCAAAATTGATCACCTGGTCAGCAAAATAGACAACCTTCCACTAAAAAAACAAAACATCATTAATAGCTTTAAGGACATAATTTTGAACAAATAATTAAGACTTCTATTTGGAAAAAATTAATTTCCAGCCATACCAATCTCAAGCTGTCCTTTACACATGCAAAGCTGGCACATTCTATGTAATCCTTGTGCTCTTTTATTATGTGATTCTTTCTTGACCTCCACAAAGAAGAATTATCAAACAAGGTGGAAACCTAAAAGGAAAGATGAAAATATTAATATATGAATAGAAATTTAATTTGAGCAAAGAACCAAAACAGACATATGTCAATAAATAATTCAAGTTCTCCCAAACTTAAGTTATTATTTATACTTAGCTGGGCCACTCCATGAATCCCTTCTACTCAGTTAATATTTGATTCTTCCTTGCCTTCATCAAAGGGGAGTGAGCAAGGAAGGCTGCTTTCTTAAAAAAGAAATAAACTAATATACAATAAAGGATTTAACTTTAAGCTAATGATTACAATGCATGATTGACTAGTATAATTTCTAGTACTTCTAACATTATGTTGTTCGTTATACATACTGAGCTCAGTCACTCCATATACTCTTCCTCCTAGGTTAGTATTGATCCTTCCTTAGATTCTACTAAGAAAAATCACCAGAGGAAATCAGTTGCTTAAAATGCAAGGAAAAAACTATAAACTTATTATAAAACACTTAATTTGGAGAAAATTACTATGGCACTGTACAACAGAGTCCACATAATTGCAAGTCATTGAAGTCCTAGGCTGTCAATAATACATATTAAACTGGAGAAATCCATTTATCTCTTTCCTTGGTTATAATGTGAAACTTTCTGTTTCCACAAGCTTATTGAGAAAAGATAGCTTCCTATGTCAATTTACAAAAAGTATTTAATTTTGAGGAAATTATAAAAATGCACATAGATAATATAAAATATAGACATGCCTTTAGATAATTTGTAGTCAATTTGATCTTGATATACTGAGCTAGGCCATTCAATCTCCATTCTGCTCAGTACTAACTCAATGCTCCTTTCTTGCCTTCTTAAAAGAAGAATTATAAAAGAAGGCTGTCTTCAAAAACAAAAGAATAAAAAACAAATTAATATTATGTAAAAGACTTACTTATTAGGAATTGATTAAGATACACTTTTGACCTAATAGTCTTTCCAGTCCTGGTATTTATACATACTGGGTTTGGTCACTTCATGTACTCCTCAGTTATTACATGATCCTTTCTTGCATTCTACAATGGAAAATAAGTAGGAAAGATAAGCAGGGTTATCTAAAATTAAAGAAAAAAATCAATCAATAGATCAGTTAATATATTATAAATGAGTTAACAATGAGCAAAAGCTTAAGAGACACTGTACACTGCATACATTTTTATTCATACCAATTCTGCGCTATCATTTATAAATACTAAGCTGGAAAACTCCATTTAATCCTTCTGCACAGTTATTTCCAAAAAAGAAAATCAGCAAAGGAGGCTGCCATGTAAAACCAAAGAAAAGAAACATCACTATCTTATGATGGTGTTAACACTGATTGATTAATATGCACTTAGCAGTAATCATACAAATTATACCAACCTCTTCATATATTCCATCCAGGTAGTTACTGTATGATATTAATTTTTTTTAAAGGAATGGTAGCAAACAAAGCTGCAATTTATAACAAAGAAAAAAAACAACATATTATAAAGGATTTAATTTTTAGCAAATAATTAAGATGCACACTTGAGTATAAATCATTTCTAGTCCTACCAATTTAAGCTGACATTTATATATGCTAAGCTGGGCCACTGCATGTATTACTTATGTCCAGTTAATATGTGATCCTTTCTTGCCATCCAAAAGTAAAATTAGCAAAGATTGCAGCTTTCTATAATGAAGTAAAAAAAATACATTATAAAGGATTTAGAGCTGTACTAACGATCAATATACATGATTGACTATAAATAATTAATGGTCTTATCAATCTTGAGCAGTCAATCATATATACAATGATGGATGGAGATCAGGTCGTTCTTCATAGTACTTAGTACTTAGATCCTTTTATGCCTTCCAAACTGGAAAATCAGCAAAGAAGACGGCCTTCTGAAACTGGGCCACTGCACTTATCACTTATGTCCAGTTAATATGTGATCCTTTCTTGCCATCCAAAAGTAAAATTAGCAAAGATTGCAGCTTTCTATAATGAAGTAAAAAAAATACATTATAAAGGATTTAGAGCTGTGCTAACGATCAATATACATGATTGACTATAAATAATTAATGGTCTTATCAATCTTGAGCAGTCAATCATATATACAATGATGGATGGAGATCAGGTCGTTCTTCATAGTACTTAGTACTTAGATCCTTTTATGCCTTCCAAACTGGAAAATCAGCAAAGAAGACAGCCTTCTGAAATTGAAACAAAACAATAGAAGTATATAAATATATAGAAAGTCTTTAATTTTGGCAATAATGACCAAAATTTTACTGTAAATAATTTCTAGTACTATTAATAAATATCTGTGATTCGTACATTGAGCTGGGTCAATCCATTTATTCCTTATGTGCAGCTATTATGTGATCCTTTCTTCCTTTCCATAAAATAAAGTAAACAAAGATGGCTTGTATATAGAAGAGAAGAAAACAATATTAGTAATATAAAATTTGTTAATTCTGAGAAAATTTTTAAGATTCACATTTCGCCTATAATACTATCTAACCTTACTAATCTTAAGCTGTTAACCAGAAATATTAAGCTGCGCCATTCCATGAATACCCTCTTTCAGTTTATTATATGATCCTTTCTTGACATCTGTAAAGGAAAATTGAGCAAAGAAGAAGACATCTAAAAATATATTAATATAACAAAGTCTTTAATATTTCATAACTGATTAAGACTCAAATTTGACTATAAATAATTTCTAGTCCTACTGATCTTAAAATGTTGCTTATATATACCTAAGTTGTTCCTTCATTATTGCTTCTGCTCAATTATAATGTAATACTTTCTTTCTATACAAAAAGGAAAATCAGTGTATAAGGCCAGCTTTAAAATGATATTACTGAAAACACATTAAAGTGTTATAATTAAGAAATTCTTAGCATATTATTAAGATGCACATTTGACTGTAAATAATTTCTTTTCCTACTAATTTAATATTATGTACACATGCGAAGTCATGTCATTCATGGAATCCTTATTTGATACTTTTTTCCTTCCATAAAGTAAAATCAGAGTAGAAGAGGGTCTTCTAGGAAAAAGAAACACACAAAAAATACATTCTGCAGTAGAAAAGTATTTTCTGAATAAAATATTAAGATGCACATTGAAATATAAATAATTTCTAATCCTACCAATAATTTACTCACATATATAATTACTAATGTGGAACACTCCATATATACTTTCTGCTTAGTTGTATTTGTGATCCTGTTTTGCTTTACAAAAAGGAGTCAGTCTGAGAGTGTGCCATCTGAAATGAAAGAAGAATTACAGACCAATATGCTATAAAGGATTTTATTTGAGCAAATAATTAGAATGTAAACATGACTGTAAATAATTTCATAGTACTATCAATGTTAAGCTGTCAGTCATGCATTTAAAGTTGGGCCACTACATGTATTCCTTCTGATCAGATTTTATGTGATTCCTTCTCACCTTCAAAAATGGTAAATCAGCAAGGAAGGAAGCCCTGGTAAATAAAACAAAGAAAAACTTATTAATATATCATAAAAGGGAGAATATGATTAAGACACATTTAACTATTAAACATTCTTATTCCTATTTATTTTAATGTCTCATTTAGAGGTACTAAGCAGGACTATTCCTTTTATACATTCTGCTCAGTTATTATGCAATAATTCCTTCAATTTCACGAAAGAAAGATCAGAAAAGATGACTGCCTTCTAAGAAGGAAAAAATAACATAAATATAAAATAAAGGATTTAACAAATTTAGCAAATGATGAAGACATACATTTAACAGTAAATAATTTCTAGTTATACTACCCTTAAACAGTTATTTATATATACTATGCTGGACACTTTATGTATTCCTTCTCCTCAATTCTCACTTGTTCCTTTGCTCTCTTTGAAATGGAAATCATAAAAGAAGGCTGCCTTCTACAACAAAGGTAAAAAAGAGTTAATTTTGAGGAAATGATAAAGACGCATTTTGTACCCAAAATACTTAACAGGCATAGAATTTTAAGCTGTCATTTGCACATGCTGCACTCATCCGTCTGCTCAATTATTATGTGATCCTTTCTTGGATTCCACAAAAGAAAATCAACAAGGAAGGCCACCATATAAAACAAAAGAAAAACATCGATTAATATGTCATGAAAAACTAAAATCTGAGAAAATAATTAAGAAGCACAATCAACTGTATAGAATTTCTAGTCCTACAAATATTAACCTGTCATTTCCATGCTTGACTACTTGGTCAACTCCTTCTTCACAGTTATGTGATCCTGTTTTGACCTTCACAAATAAAATCAGCTAAGAAGGCAGCATTGTAAAAATATTTAAAAAGAAACATTATTATCTTATAATGGTGTTAAAAAAGAGCAAATGATTATGATGCTAAACTTTCTATAAATCTTTTTAAGTCCTACCAATGTTAAGCAGTAAATTATAAATACTAAGATGGGCCTTCATATTCATTCCTTTATCTCAGTTATTCAGTGATTCTTTCATTTTTTTTCAAAAGGGAAGATTCCTAAAAAAGATCTCCTTTTGAAACAAAAGAAAACATACATAATACTATGCTATAAAAGAGTTAACTATAGCTGATGATTAAGGTACAAATTTATATACACAGTAATTTCTAGGCTCTCAAATCTTAGGTAGTCATATACACTATCGAATCTGAATAACCTCATGATCTACTTCTGCTCAGTTGTTATATGATTATTTCTGTCTTTCACAAAGGAAAATCTGCAAAAAAGGCCACAAAGCAAGAAAATACATCAATATAACAAAAAGTATTATTTTTTGAGCAAATATTAGATGCAGTCATACAATAAACTATATATTTCCCTGACAATCTTATGCTTCCATATATACATACAAAGCTGGGACACTCCATGTGTAACTTATCCTCAGTGATTATATATTATACTCTTGCCACCAAAAAAGTAAAATTAGCAAAGAAGGCTGCCCTCTAAAAGGAAAAAAGAAAAATGCATAATATACTATAAAGGATTTAATATATTGCATCTGATTAAGAGTCTCATTTGACTATAAATAATTACTTGTCTTTCTATAGTAATATGTTATGAATACTTACTATGCGGGCCACTCCATGTATTCTGTATTCTCAATTATCATGCCTTGAAAGTATTCCTAAAATGAAAGGTTTTTCCATAATTATAATAATCCAATCGATATCAATTTTTATTGAATTTCTTTGAAAGTAAGAAAATATTTATATTCACGAGAACTTTATCAACAGTTCAATTTATGAAAAATATGTTTATAAGACATGAAAATGTTCAATGGAAAGTGCTCAATGAGATACATAGATGGATAGATAAGGGAAATGCGTTCCAAACTGCATGGAGAGGGACTTAAATCCCCAAAAATATATTTGACCAAAATTAATTTCACGTTCTACTACTCCTAATCTGTCATTCGCATACACTAAGCTAGAAAACTATGTATATTCCTTCCCTCTTTTATTATACACTCCTTTCATGCCTTCTACAAAGCAATATCTGCAAAGAAGGCTTCTTTGAAAATGATAGTTTTTAATTAACACATGAATATACCATAAAAGAGTTCATTCTGTACAAACGATTTAGACGCACTTACACCATAAATCATTTGAAGNTTCTACAAAGCAATATCTGCAAAGAAGGCTTCTTTGAAAATGATAGTTTTTAATTAACACATGAATATACCATAAAAGAGTTCATTCTGTACAAACGATTTAGACGCACTTACACCATAAATCATTTGAAGTACTACATGTCTTCTTCATTCAGTCCAGAATAATGATATTAAAGTGTTAAATCTGAAAGTGTTTGAAATAATTCTTAAGGAAATTAAACAAGTGTCAATAACACCTAAATAACCAAAGAAAATCGTGTAGTCATCATGCTTGATTTTAGAGGCTGATATGAAAGAGAAATGCCTGCAATAGCCGAGCATCGAACCAGGGTTCCTCACCGACCCGGGTTTCCGATTTTGGGAAGAAACGCGACGTTAAGGACGAGAAANCTCAGTTGTTATATGATTATTTCTGTCTTTCACAAAGGAAAATCTGCAAAAAAGGCCACAAAGCAAGAAAATACATCAATATAACAAAAAGTATTAAATTTTTAGCAAATATTAGATGCAGTCATACAATGAAATATATATTTCCCTGGCAATGTTATGCTTCCACATATATACATACAAAGCTGGGACACTCCATGTGTAACTTATCCTCAGTGATTATGTATTATACTCTTGCCACCAAAAAAGTAAAATTAGCAAAGAAGGCTGCCCTCTAAAAGGAAAAAAGAAAAATGCATAATATACTATAAAGGATTTAATATATTGCATCTGATTAAGAGTCTCATTTGACTATAAATAATTACTTGTCTTTCTATAGTAATATGTTATGAATACTTACTATGCGGGCCACTCCATGTATTCTGTATTCTCAATTATCATGCCTTGAAAGTATTCCTAAAATGAAAGGTTTTTCCATAATTATAATAATCCAATCGAAATCAATTTTTATTTAATTTCTGTGAAAGTCAGAAAATATTTATATTCACGAGAACTTTATCAACAGATCATTTCATTAAAAATATGTTTATAAGACATGAAAATGTTCAATGGAAAGTGCTCAATGAGATACATAGATGGATAGATAAAGGAAATGTGTTCCAAACTGCATGGAAATGGACTTAAATCCCCAAAAATACATTTGACCAAAATTAATTTCACGTTCTACTACTCCTAATCTGTCATTCGCATACACTAAGCTAGAAAGCTATGTATATTCCTTCCCTCTTTTATTATACACTTCTTTAATGCCTTCTACAAAGCAATATCTGCAAAGTAGGCTTCTTTGAAAATTATAGTTTTTAGTTAACACTCGAATATACCATAAAAGAGTTTATTCTGTACAAACGATTTAGACGCACTGACACCATAAATCATTTGAAGTACTACATGTCTCCTTCATACAGTCCAGAATAATGATATTAAAGTGTTAAATCTGAAAATGTTTGGAATAATTCTTAAGGAAATTAAACAAGTGTCAATAACAGACCTAAATAACCAAAGAAAATCGTGTAGTCATCATGCTTGATTTTAGAGGCTGATATGAAAGAGAAATGCCTGCAATAGCCGAACATCGAACCAGGGTTCCTCACCGACCCGGGTTTCCGATTTTGGGAAGAAACGCGACGTTAAGGACGAGAAATTTAAAATTACCATTGGCTGTTAATAATTGCGGTAGTACATTTTTCGTCATACAACATGCAAAAAAGTTCGCCTGTATTTGCGTAACGAGTTCATTTTAATTCTGAGATTCAAAAGTGCAATTGTTAACAGAATAATGTGAAAACGATTTTAAATACGATTGTTTCAACTTTCCCTTTCATCTTGCATAAAACACCACTATCACAAAAGAAAAGTAAATTCAAATGAATATTTACTGTTAGGATTTAGGAAGAGGATAAACTCCGGAAGGAGAGGTGAAATAATTGAAGCTTATTTGAGGCCCATATCGGTGCTAACGGAACTATTTAGAAGAGGTAAGGTCGCCGACTTTGAGAATACAATGAAGGTGAAACGAACAGAAAGGGAGAGCAAAATATCAATCATCCTTGAGAATGCTCGTCATATATACACGAACACATTTCCAGGTCTACTTAAATATTTACCCAGAGTAAGAAAAAAGGGGAATTGTATCTTTTAAGTTAACTTTGATTGACTAATTAGCCGTAGAGATTATATCCGCATACCAAGAAGTAACAAAAATAAAAAAAATTGCCCAAGCTGCAATATTATTTGAAATTAGGTGTGATTTCTGAGACTGCAGAACGCTTTAAATGTATCGCCCCGTGTGAAATTCTTAGGATGCATCGAACCATATACCATTTCGCTATTCCCCATTTTTGCACATGAAACATTTTTTTAATTACTAGATAAAAATTTTCCTAGAATTAATTTCGTTTGATACACGTGTGTGTGTATATATATATACTGATATTAGAGATACTAATATATACTAATTATAGATACTGATATATGTATACTTGCAAGTATACCAATGACTAAAATATAAACTAATAAAATTTGCAATTGTAGTGCGACAAATTATTACGCAACGATGAACATATATAATAATTATAAGATTATTATAATGCTAGAGCTATCATTTGTATACATGTATCTAAGTCACTTTTTTAAACTAGGGTAGGGTATAATCTATTACGAGAAGAGAGAAGAGTTTCGTTGAGACTTTGCATATTCATATCCGCTAAAATTACGCAAAACACTAAAAAATTTTATTCAAAGACTTAATTCCGGTCATAATTGTCATAGAAATTTTAAAAACATAATTTCCCATAAGTATAACATACATATAACGTGAAGAATTCAAATTACGATGAGCGTTAAGGCTCTCGCCGAACAAATGAATGTAGCTAAAAGAACTCTGAATATGAGAGAGAAATTTTGCGAATTTTAATCCGGCGACGAAATTAATAATACAAGAAATCGTTAATAGATATCTAACGCAATCTTCGAGATAACCAATAGAAACTCAAGGAAGAAANTTATATCTTGTCAAAATTAGAGCTATCATTTGTATACATATATCTAAGGCACATATTATAACTACTAGGTAGGCTTTAATCGATTACGAGAAATATTCAAATAAGAGTTTCCGTTGAGACTTTGCATTTTCATATCTACTGAAATTACGCAAAACACAAAGATTTTATTGAAAGTCTTAATTCCGGTCATAATTGTTATAGAAATTTTAAGAGATAAACATAATTTCCCAAGGATAAGTATAACATACATAGAGAGAACTGTTACGTGAAGAATTAAAATTACGATAAACGTTAAAGCTCTCGCCGAACAAATGAATGTAGCTAAAGGAACTCGGAATATGAAAGACAAATATTGGGAATTTTTATCCGGTGACAAAGTTAATAATAGAAGAAATCGTTAATAGATATCTAATGCAATCCTGGAGATAATCAATACGAACTCAAGGAAGAAAGCTTACTTATCAACACTAACGAGAGCCATATCTTATGACCTTCGAGACACCAATTATACGAAAGACCTGAGCCTGAGCTAAAGCTAAAATGCCTGAGCAATTTATGACCTTAAAGCTCGCAGTTGCTACGAATAAATTATTATATCGTAATTAGGTATGATTACACCAAAATGGCAAGGCATTATTCAGCTGCCAATTTCACTCAATTTAAATGCACGATTTCCGAGAGGAAGAATTTTCAAATACATAGCAAATGAGGGGACAATGATTTGAGAATTCAAGAAATTTAGAGCAATGCACTTACTCAAGTTTCTAAAAATCTTCAACGAGTTGCAATTTAAAACTTAGGACGGAAAACATATTTACCCGTACGTAGAAGATCTAAATCGAACAATTTCGCCAAGTAAGTGCTCCTAAAGCTTAATTCGAACACGTTACGATGAAATTGAAGTTCGTTACCGATTTAAGTGTTGACCAAACTTAACGTCGATCTCAGGAACACGCGATCCTCACGTATTTTCACTTCGCAACGATCACACTTAAGAAATCTGATTTTCATCTTGCAATAACAATTATGTCTTTAACCAATTCCTTTCCAAAGATTCGATTTCGATCAAAGTATTACATGCAACTTACCATAGGTGTGAAGTCCTCTCTTCAGACCACAAAAATCTTCTCTCCTTGGAAAATCTTCCCCTCACTTTTAGAAAATTGTTCTTTATACATGATTATTTATTCAAAAAAAGGAAAGGATAACTTTACTCTTTCGACCCCATTACCTAGAATTCCTTGCAATTCTTCGAATTTGAATTTTAACGGTCTCCTTGAGAAAATTTGGTAGCAGGTCCTATCTGTACGAGAACTGCGCAGCAAATGAGAAATTGTCATGTGGTTGAATTTGAACTGACGCTTCCTGTGATTTGATTGGTCGAAACTGAATTCTACTTCAGTTGCCCCGCCCACCGCCAGTGTCAAACTTTCGATTAAAATTATTTAAAAAATTGCACTTTATTTAATTCAATGAGGTTCTTTTAAATCGCATTTTAAATTATTCTAAATGTTGATTTTTATTTTAAGGTTCCATTTCTATGCTTCGTATTTAATTACGAACGAACCTTGGTGATAGCGGAAAATTCCATTAAGGATAATGATTAACATTTATATATTTGTATACGATTATCATCTGATTACATGTATTTATTAAAATGAGGTTCTTTTAAATCGCATTTTAAATTATTCTAAATTTTGATTTTTATTTTAAGGTTCCATTTCTATGCTTCGTATTTAATTACGATCGAACCTTGTTGATAGCGGAAAATTCCATTAAGGATAATGATTAACATTTATATATTTGTATACGATTATCANACTACATTGGTTAGATTAATATTTATTAGATTACATATATACGCGGCTACAAAAAAACAATTGACTGTGGTTAGCACATCGTCTCAATTAATTATTTCTATGGTCTGAATTGATGATATTTTAGCAGAATCGTGACTAAAATAAGTACACTTTTAAGATAATATCCGCTAATTGGATGTATTACGGAGGCTAGGGTGTACTTTCCAAGTTCAACATTCCAATTCCCCCCTCTTGCACGCTTGCTATGATGGCTTTGGGCAAAGAAAATAGGAAATAATGGAACGTGTTTATCATTACTGAATTATGATATACGATAAGTTATTCATAATTATACTAATACCGTAGGCAGAGCCATAACCCGGAAGACATTAACAAGATGATAAAAATCCAACGATAATATATTTGCTATTCAAAGATATGTTCTTAATTCATACAAACTATCCAAAGACATGTTCTTAATTCAAAGTCCCCCCTCTTGCCCAGCACACTTGCTACGATGGTTTTTGCAAAGGAAAACAGCAATCATTCTAGACTAAAACGCATCTTTCACCATTCATTGGATCAAAGATAAATTTCTCAAATGCACTTTTCTACATGCTGTAGCATATGATGGGAAATCCCTTTGATATGGATCTCTAATTCGATATTTATACCTGTCAGTTCTTTCCTCTTCGCGTTTCATTCGGACTTAGAACACAGAAGGAATCGATAAATTAACTTGAATATTATTCTAAATTATTCAACTTTGCCACAATTGCCTTTTCCGGTTATTAATAAGAATAATTAATTTTATTTCACATATGTAAGACTCAAGAAGGGCTACAAATCATACACGTCGAAGCACTTTTCTCTATGAAACTCATTTCGAAACACTTGTAGGAAATCACAAGGTGATGGCTCAATTTTATTACGAGGAAACGTCCTTTTACAATCTATAACTGTGAAATCTCCCGTCTGATGTCTTTATCACTCTTATTACAACCGCAAGAAAACGTAGTAGATTATTTAGAAGTAAACGGATACCACCATTTCGAGAACTGGAACTAGAAACTTCGGTCACCTGAAATTAATCACTTCTTATGACACGATATTTACGTTTTTCATACTTTTCAAGAGACTCGGAATTCATGCAAACCGCGGCAAAAAGACACGTAATCGCCTCGTGGTTGCTTTGAGGTCGTATGGGTAATGGCGATCTCAAGTTGAGTTATTTTCCTGAGCTTAACATCTGTCGTCGTGGTGGAGTGTATTTGTTTAACGTGATTGTGTCTCCTTCTGGTCTTTCCCTTTAGTGTATTTGTGCAACAAATACGGTATAAAATTGATATACGAAGAAAAAAATATTGTCAAGAGTGGAAGCTCTACTTTCAACGATTTCCCTTAAAAAAGGTGTATAGTTCATGGTAAATTAATCCTTGAGAATTCGAAGCCTTAGATTGAACGAATTGAAATCACACTGGGGTCAAAGTCTTCTAACAAGATAAATTTACCGGCACTTGTGAAAGCACTGATGGTAAGTACTGCATGAAAGTGACATTTCTCAATTTACAGAGAAGGGTAAAGTGATTCATATTCACGTATACTACAGTGGCGTTTTCCTTTGAGCAAATGCATTGATACATCCAGAAAGTTTAATATATTTGTGCCCGGAATTTTCAAATAATATAGCGACTGAATTATCCCAATTATTGTAGGAAAAGTTTTGAGCTTCGTGCAAGGGAATGTTTAAGGAAGAAATTACGACATTACAATTCTGGTGTTAACTTCTGAATATAATAAATACACTGATTCGTTTATGGATGCTTCATCTAGATATTACTTTAATTGGTTTATTTTCGTAGTTAAGATCTGTTGATAAAATCATCAGCTAAAAGTTTAATTCTAAGTTCGACCAAATGAATGAAAGGGAAAATGAGGATAAGTAGACACAATGAGAAGTGATGTATCGATCCCTTGGTTTACAGTNAGAATTATCTCTTTTAGAGTAGATCAATGTGATAATTATTTCTTTTCAAAGGAAGATAGCCTTCTATGCAGATATCATTTTGTAGAAAGCATGAAGGATTCTTAAAAAATCGAGAAGAAGGAATATGAGGAGTTTCCTTGCATTCCATGTATGAATGCGAAGTTAAATGAGTGGTAAGACTTGACATTATATGTGTTCAAATGTGGGTCTTAATCATTCGCTAAGAATTAACTTTTTCATACCATACAAATGTGTTTAATTTGTTTTCTCTTAACAAGGGAGGCTCCGTTGCATAAATTGCTTTGTGGAAGTCCAGAGAGATACAAAGATCAACTCAAGAGATGGAATATATGAAGTTTCCAAGCTTTATGTGCTTTAAAAAGCGATTTAAACTGGTAGGATTCGAATTAAGTTGTGGTGAAAGTGCTTCTAATTATTTTGCTCAGTAGTAATTCTTTTATTGTGTTTTTTTATTTTTAGAAGGATACCTTCATTGCTAATGTTTCTATATTTTGGATTCAAGAAAGGATGACAGAATATCGGAGTAGATGGAATACATGAAGTACCACAGCCTAGGCTGTATATATGACAGCTCAGATTGAAGGCCTGGAAATTATTGATAGTCAAATGTGAGTATTAATTATTTGCACAATATTAAATTCTTTATAGTATATTATTGTGTTTTGGTTTCTTTTGCTTTAGAATTCAGCTTTCGTTGCTGATTTTCCTTTTTTAAATGCAAGAAAGGATCATAAAAATTAACAGGAGTAAATGGAGTGGCCCAGCCAAGTGTATAATTGACAGCTGAAGATTGGTAAAACTGAAGAGTATTTTAGATCCAATGTGGTTCTTAATCATTTCCTCCGAATTAATGCTGAATACATATTTGTGCTTTTTATTCTTTCTATTTATAAAACAGCCGTCTTTGCTGATTTTTCTTTATGGAATACAAAGAATGACCACATAATAACTATGCAGGAGTACATGGAGTTGCACAGCTTAGTATGTTTAAATGACAGCTGAGGATTGGTAAGACAAGAAATTATTTAGGGTCCAATGTGCATCTTAATCATTTGCTTGTGAGTTATACATATCGCAAAGTATATTAAGAAATGTTCATCAATGCAACGTGAAATAAACTGGAAACCCCTTAGCCTGCGAACAAATGATAGCTTGCGAACCAGACTCTAGGATGGCGATTCTTTGTTAAACAGTAAGATACATGCAATTAGAGAAGAATATCACATAGAAAAACTTGCAAAGTCGCGTAAAAAAGCGACGGAGACCGAAAATGACAGTGATACACCAATGAGTAATAAGGCACGAAAAACATATTATACTTAAAAAACAAAACCAACCTAACCAAACCCAACCCAATCCCCATTAGCTAGAAAATAATTATAGATTGTAAAACATGCTGGAGGGTGTATGTGTTTTCCGAAACGAAAACTAAATTGCGTATAAATTTTACGAAATTTGTCTGTGAGCTGTTATTTTTCCTCGTTGTTGAAATTTAATTTCTTATGCATTTAACTGATCCTTCTTACATCAATAGAGCATTAAACACTACTTTTCCATATTTATAAACAGGAGAAAAACATCAGAAAGTAGTGAAAAAGTGAAAGAAAATAGAATTTTAGGAAAGTTTTTTTAACTCCTTTTATCGTCCTACGTGTAGCCAAATCAGGCTTCCCTTCTTAAAAATGCCAATTTTTCGCCAATTTTCCCGAGTAATCGGTGTTTAAAAACGCCGATATGACCCGCAATCGCCGATATGACCCGAAAACGCCCCCGATTGTACATACTTAAAAGGGCAATATACGGCCTTAGTACAGCCCCCCTAGCTCCCTTGTTTCACTTCGCGCGCCCGTAAGGTTGTAGGGGTATGGAAATGTCGAATATTCGCTGATAACGTATTCTCCCGGTTTGTTCTACGCGTAAGAATTTTCCTTGAAATTCTTTTGAAAAAGGGTTGACCCTTCCCTTGAAGGCCATGTAACACGGTCTTTCTTGATATCAAAATCTTTTCCATTTCATCCACTTCCCGCAAATGCTATTATTTTTCCTCTTAAAAATTTCGGAGAGAAAATTCTTGCGGAATCCAATGTCGAGAGTTTTCGGCAAAATGCATTGAGAAATGTAGTCGCCAGCTACTACTATTCGTTATATTACAGCAGGAAAAGACTAATCAAGAGAATTTCTGAAAAAATACTTAACCTATTTCCTGTTTAAATTTAAACCCTCAATGTTTATTGATAACGTCAAAATACGAATTTATATTTGGGAGTTAGCGCAGATCTCGGCAAGCACAAAAACGCTTCGAGCTGCTGTAATGCAGCAATCCATCTATTCTGATCGCTTGTAGCTCTGATCTCAGTGATCACCAAAAAGAATTTTCATATTCTTAAGATGGTAAATTTTCCGTTGAGAGGAAATTTTCATTTATAATAATTTTTAAAATGGACGTAATTGGAATTATCTTCCTGTTTCAATCTAACCAATTTCTCTTAGTTTCCCCTTTTCATCGAAGAAATATAGTTAAGATTCCTTCCAAGGATTTTGATATGAACGATTGCCTGTTAGCCTCATAAATTTGTTAATGTTTATTTCTCATAAATTCCAGATAAGAAAGGGCGATGCGGGTAATGAAACCCCAACTTCCTCCAACCAACTCCATTATACATATATGTATTGCGTTACGCATTGTTTATTCGTAATCTGTACAACGGTACGAGTGGTTTGATACCCATTACCTGCCCTTTCACACACATATGTAGCATACTCCTCCCTCCCCAACCTCCATCGCCTTACAAATAACGATTTTCCATTTGAGTAATATTTATGTAACTGCTAGGAGATTAATAGCAAACATCAGCAGCCTGAAATTTTCTACCCTCCATCTCTTCTCCAAATGACTTCGACATGAACAATATCCTTTTAGCAACATAAATTTGTTATTATAAATTTCTGTGGTTATTTCTCTTCCTAATTACCATTCAAATTAGTCATCTATATCGATTTCCCCTCTTCGATATTTATCTCTGAAACACCACTCATTTATCTCTGGATGCGTATTCCTTGCGTATCAAAGACTTTAAGTTATACATAAACATTACTTTTGTCATATTTTTACGTCCGGATAACCCTTTTCCTCCCCTGTTGCACGCTTCGATTCCAGTAAGGCATTATTGTTCTGATTATTGTTTAACAAAAGGTTAAATACTAACAAAACTATTGCATTCTATCAAGCAATAACGATAAAAAATAATTATGACAAATCTCAGCCTTGCCCGACAACCAATTTATCGCGTATCGTTACTAAATCATCATAGCACCCAGCCGCCGCGGACCAAATCGTCGTGGGACCAAATTGTTGTGGGACCAAATCGTATTGGACCAAATCGTCGTGGGACCAAATTGTCGTGGGACCAAATTGTCGTGGGACCAAATCGTATTGGACCAAATCGTAGCGGACCAAATCACCACGGACCAAATTTCCGGGTGCCATCTTCGATATCTTCGATGAAACGAATGTTGGAAAGAAAGGACTGGAGGATGCTGGAGGAAAGGAGGAAAGGAAAGGAGATTAGATTTCTTCATACATTCAAAGAAAGTACATTTGCGGATTACGTAATCGTATGGCATGAATCGCCCTAGATAGTTATCTTTCTAATTCGTAATAAAAAATTAGAAGAGATCCTTAGTTCAGAGCGAAGACTATTTTTAGTAATCTACATACGAATGATTATCGTATGGCCGATGAAAGAAAAGAAAAAGAATTTGCCGATAAAAAACTTTAGAAGAGCTAAATAACATTTAAGTTTGAGTGTGTTTACATTATTTGTACGCGATGAATTTGCAATATTGGATTTATTGACATCGACGGAATAAGTAAAGGAGGAAGATCAACTTACCATTAAATTAGTATTCCAAGCTGTGTTGAGATATCTTGAATCTTGCACTACCATTTATAAACACTCAACACCATTAACACTGTATGTTGCACACGCTTCTAACACTCCTTTACTGACATTCTCAAAGCACTCACTACACTAGAGTATTCCTTACTTAGTTTGCCTCTTCACCACGAATGTCTTCCTTGCGATGCCCTTGGCCCTTTCTCTATCTCTTCTGGCCGCGCTGAAGCCCACCTCTGATATCCTCCGGTCGAATTGCAGGCAAATATCCGAGAGTCTATGCTTTGAATATACTAAGCAGCAGATTTCTCCCTCGTTGCCATTCCAACATTCGAAAAGGATCTTCTGGCAATGTTGCAATTTTTGTGAGGAAGACCTTTCATGCACAGGAGTCGAACAGAGGGGCTTTGAAAAAATAATTAAGAAACGAATCAGAGAATATTACCTTATTAAGTTATTCAATGAAGGGAATCGAAAATTAAATCACTGCTGAGAAACGTATAGGAATGAAGAATTGGCACCAATTCATCCGTCTGATTAAATATTTGGAAAGCATACGTATATGGTTAACATAAGAGTTTTGTGCAAGTGATCAGTAGTGTAAGAGTTGATTGAAATATGTAATTGATACTAATAAACTGATACTCGTATTTACACCGTTTTCATTCCATTTATGTATGACTGCGCCTGCTGGTTTGAACCTCATCCCTCCATCATAAGCAACAAACAGCTTTGGAGAGGGGACTGAGGCAAAATGAGGAGTTCGGTAATTTTCCCTTGGGCTTCCTCACTGAGCCAGAATACAAAGAGAGGAAGAGGCCCACATTAGTGAAGACTCTGTGACACTTCTCGAGGCTCTCAATAAGAAGAGAAGAAAAACTTAACTAATGCCATTATTCAGCATCACTCGTACCTCAGCAGCATTCATATGATTACTGCCATGACCAGCATTGAGTCAAGAGTAATCAAAGATACAGTTTTCTCTATCCTATACCTAAAGACTAATTCATATACCATTCAACACGTAATTGTAGTAGGACCTTCATCTACATCAACATCTACATATCTACCATGCAATAGGCCTTTCGGCGTGTGGCAGGGGGTGCATGCAACATGGCTAAAATTCCATAAGCGATTACTTTCGCGTACCGTACGAGGGAAAATGAGTTTTTGAATCAATTCGTTCTAGCATCTATTTCTTTGATTTTCCTCTCAGAATCAGAACGGCCTATGTAACTAATTTATTAGTAACTTAGGTAAGGATTTCATTTAAATTTAACAACGGCTGATAAGAAATAAATAGGTTCCTTCCATACATTTCGTGTAGTTCCGATTTCCAATTTTTGGATTTCACGGGATTCATAGTCGATTAGAAGGTTCGGGTGGATTCGGTGAGAAAACCAGTTGCGGACCTCGGAATAGGAATCCTTCGGTTCGTTATCCTTCGAGGAAGAGGTCCTTTTCCCATCCCTCTTTCATAGCGCAAGAGACTGAGATAACGCCGTGAATTCCTCCGACTCCCTGTCGACCAAACAAGTGTTTCGTAATCCAAACTACAATACGGTCGAATTTAGTTGATATATTATATTAGTCACTGCTATATTGAATGACGTCAAGGAAATGTCTCGGGTGAAGAGAAAAGTAAATAGTTCTGCAAGGAATTCTTTCTCGTCTTTTGCCTACCTCAGACGATAATACAGGAAAAATACGAAAAATATCCATTTTATTCGCAATGGGATTTTTTGAACAAGCTTGTCCTGTGAATTGTTATGAATTGCTTTATTTTTTATTGTCCTGCAAAAGATATGCTATGATTACTTTTCACGAGCATTCAGTAAAAATATTTTCATGTTTGGGGAAGAAAGAGAAAGCTCGAGATTCCCAACTGAGCAAAGTCGAGATTCTCCCAACGTGATCTTCTTTTGTCCAATGTTTCGAGAGCTGAAGGAATGCGATGATTTCCTCGCTAAGTACACACATTCGATAGTTCTTAGACGTATTTTCGCTGCGAATAGAAAAAACTAACGAAGAGCGAGGGGGGTAGGAGCCGAACGACGACAAACTTCAAGATCGATCGAGAAAGATTAATTTCCCCACGGTTACTGTTCTAAAGGCTAGGCAGCTGTCAGCAGAATTAAGATTTTTTATTCGATGTTTTGAGAACGTGGGTTTCTTCCGCAATAAGTCCATCACATAACAACTGGAACCGCAATACGATGGCATCGGTCAAATTTCCACTCTCTATTTTGTCAGAATTACAATCACCCGGAGGAGTCATTGTCT
This sequence comes from Ladona fulva, assembly GCA_000376725.2. Taxonomy (NCBI): domain Eukaryota; kingdom Metazoa; phylum Arthropoda; class Insecta; order Odonata; family Libellulidae; genus Ladona; species Ladona fulva. The sequence continues at coordinate 42,943 of KZ308192.1, forward strand.
TAATAAAGAAAAGAAAATCGCTTCCTTCGCTACTGCTACTACGTTAACAAATATGCAATCCTTGTATTCTTATATTTTACAGTAAAATGAATGGGTATATTTCAGAATAGCAGTGATATAATTAAATACTGATTTCACGGCAATAAAAAAGTTTCAATTTATCGTTTAAAACGTTGCCATTCCCTCAGAGAAATCAATCTCATTCCTTTGATAGAGACTTTCTTCTGCATTGAATTATGTTACCAATTTAAAAGTGGATGAAGATAAAAGGCTATTTTGTTTAGTATTAGGCTCATCCATAATGTCATAAATAAGATAGTCGTTGAGTGTATTTAAGAACGAGTTTAAGCTGTTGAGAGAGCAGTTGGATATCCGTCGAAATATGGATGAGGATTATTACTTTTCACCCTCCACTGAACAGCTACCCCTTTCGTTGTCGGTATTGACTATTGGAACCCATGGCCTGTTTTGCTTTTACTGATAGCTATCGCTTGAATCATTCCTTTCCCTAAAAACTGGAATGAGTATTATTTCCAGCGAAACGCTGAAAAGATAAAGAGCAGGTAGTAGCTGAGGAGGTAGGGAAGTTTACCACGCCATTGTTTCCGTTATCCTATAAAATCGTGGCTGTGCTTCGCGAGTTGGAAGTGCCCACGGCTCAGGCGCTCTGCATTTGATTTTGACCAAGAATTAGCGCAATTTTTTGGCTTGTGTGCTTGGAGGCCGGTGTCGGCGTCTGCGTTCACCGCAATGTCGCCTTTCTTAGTAATTACGCAACTATTTGTACCAAAAAGAGTTCGCAAATGTGTCGCATCTTGCTGGACGTAAATAGCGAGAAAAAGTATGCGGAATCTTACAGGCTAAATCGAGATATTGTCATTAGACGGTCGAAAATGTTTTAGGGCGTTGAGTATGGCCAAAGTTTCGAGTTCATATGAGTGGTAACGAGACTCCTCTAAAGTCTTACGCCTACTATAGTACGCTACGACTCAATTCGCGGCATCATGTTTTTGAAATAAAATAAACCCAATGCTACTGGCGTCTGTATGCAATTCGGTTGGTAAAGAAGGATCGTAAAAATCCTAATAAAGGTTGCGAAGTCAGCGTTTTCAAAATAAAGTCAAAAGCAGCATCCTGTTCGGAGTTCCACTCCCATTTTTTATTCTTTTTTGTAAGTTTGGTAATACAAGTCGTACGAGCTGCGAAATTTAGAATAAACTTTCTGAAATGGTTCGCAAGTCCCATAAACTGGCGTACCTGCTTTACACTATTTGGTTTTGGCGAATTTAATAAAGCATTGACTTTCGAAGGGGAGGGACGTCCCAAGTAATTCATTCTCTTCATTAAAAATTTACATTTTACAATATTGAGGGAAAATCCTGATTTTCTCAACGATTCCAACACAACCCTTAATGATCCCAGGCTTTCCTCGACAGTTAAAGAAGGTATTAGAATGTCATCCAGATAAACGAGGGTGACTATCTTTTAATGGACCAAGAGCTGCATTAATTGCTCTCTGGAATACGGCCGGAGCGTTTGCCAGTCCAAAAGGCATTCTCAATTATTCGTAATGACCGTCAGGTGTGACAAAAGCTGATTTTTCTATTGAGTCGTTGTCTATCGAAATTTGATGAAATCCCGATGACATGTCTAAGGAAGTGAAATATTTACTGTTTGACTGAGAGTCTGATTGGTCATTGATCCATGTCAACGGGTATTTATCCTTAACGGTAATGCGATTTAGAGCCCGAACATCCACACACATCCTATCTGTGCCATTCTTCTTCTTGACTAGAATTATGGGACTAGAGAATAGAGAATTACTTTCGCGAATTATCCCGTTACGTAAGAAATCCCGAACAATTTCCTTGACTTTCTCACGATCAGACGGAGCTAAACGATATGGACTATAAGAAATAATGCGTTCCTCCTTCAAACGAATTTTTAAAGAGCCCGTTGTGATTTGATCAACAGCGTTCCCTGTTTCCATCGTACCTTCGTATTTTTGAAGTAACTCCATTAGTTCATCAAGATTCTGTTCGTCTATATCCGTAACCAAGTGGTCTTTCCCAAATGGGGTCCCGATAGCTATGCAGTTCTTTCTGCGAACTATTTTTTTGCCATATTCATCAGTGACGAATGCCAAATCTGAATTTACGAATACATTTCCACCTATCAGAATATCGCAACTTAAAGTAGGAATTCGGAACAATGAAGTAAACCACTTCAATACAGACTTCATCAAATTATGTCGACAACGTGGTCTTCCAACAAGATGTTCAAATTCCGGAATTCCATTGCAAGAAAATTTGTCTGCACAACCCTCTGAAATCAACGAACAATACGCACCAGAATCCAACAGACATTTATCAACCTGCCCTTTCATCACTGCAGGGGAGTAAACGAGAGACTCAAACGATCAAGAATGAACGTTCATAGAAGACTCGTATCGCACGGTTTTTGCATTCATCCAACATCTTTCTGTTCGATGACCGTATTTAAGACAAACTGGGGATTCTATCCCCTTTGACTCAAAGTTTTCAATCTTTACTTACAGGTCCACTTTGAATTTGCAGGTACGTTTTACGAGTATCCTCTCTCGTGCCCCAATTTTCACCCTCGCCATGTTTACAATTTGCACTTAAGTGACCCGGCTTATTGCAAATAAAACATCGTTTCAATGAAAATCCATGTGGCTTGGTAACATAACTCAAATATCTACGCTTCTTTATCCTCGGGGGGTGTTTCTGCCTTAATGAACTTTCGTTTTTAAAGGAAAACCCCGAAAGTGCCGCATTCGAATCTGGTAAAGTTTTACAATTGGGGTTTATCAACGTGGTGCGAACAATAGGATCAGATTTGCCGAACACAATGATATCAATTACATCCTTCATAGGCCAGTTCGCTCTCAACATTCTTATCGTTTCATATTTTTCGCGGAAGTAATCGCCATACGACTCACTCTGGCTATTGAAAAATTACTTGCATCGTACAGTATTTGACCAAAATTTCGTCTGAGCGGAAAAGCTAACGATAAATCGTCCTTCATAGCCTGCCAAGTCCGTTCAGTCGGATTCCACATTTCGCACCACTTCTTCATGGGTCCGGCGAATGATGATGCCAATCTTACCGCTATCTCCCGATTCCACCATCCTAATTCCTCGTCCAGTTTTTCGATCTCGACAATCCATCCTTCCAGACCACTAATCTCATGATCGTACGATGAGATCGTGAGATTTTCTGCTGAAGATTAGAAGTATAATTCGAAAGGAATAAATCTTCAGTTATTGTATGTTGTGTCCAGTGGTTTGGTTAATCCCCACCGAAAATTACGTATAAAATGAGTTCCGATAGTTTAAGTTTTGCATATGCGATTCTATTTATATTTCGCAGTCTGAGATGCATAGCTTTACGTTCCAGCAGACTATATGCCATGAAAAGTATTAATTCTCTTAAATTCGTATTTGAAACTTCTTCATTAATATACCCAGTTTAGGTAACTCTGATGAAGATCGAAGTCTAATTTAATTCACAAAGAATATGGGAAGTACTGTAAATTTTATTCAGTTTAAGTTTTATTTTCTTTTTTTAGCGTGTTTACATTTCCAAGTTTATGAAAACATTAGAGATCGTAGAATGCCAGCGAAAATTGGGTAGCTATAAGAAGAAGTGGATACGGTACCGAAAATTCAAGTACTTTGGCGTAGGAGTCGATGAGCCGACCATGTGTCTCTGTAAATGCTGCCGGGATACACACAATCGCTCAAACGGATGTTGCGTTAGGACTTAACTTCGCGCCACATTAGTGTTTTGTCAAAGCACGAATTTTGAGTAATTTAGTAGGTAAGCATCAATATTTTCAGCTATCATATNTTTTCGGCAAAATGCATTGAGAAATGCAGTCGCTAGCTACTTTTCGTCATATTACAGAAGGAAAAGACTAAACAAGAGAGTATATGTAAAAATACGTAACCTATTCCCTGTTTAAATTTAAACCCTCTATGTTTATTGATAACGTCAAAATACGAAATTTTATTTAGGAGTTAGCGCAGATCTCGGCGCGCACGAAAACCCTTTGAGCTGCTGTAATGCAGCAATCCATCTATTCTTCTGATCGCTTGTAGCTGGTAAATTTTCCGTTGAGAGGAAATTTTCATTTATAATAATTTTTAAAATGGACGTAATTGGAATTATCTTCCTGTTTCAATCTAACAAATTTCTCTTAATCATATCTTGACAGAATAAATACATTACAATCTGTTTCCCCTTTTCATTGAAGAAATATAGTTAAGATTCCTTCCTAGGATTTTGATATGAACGATTGCCTGTTAGCCTCATAAATTTGTTAATGTTTATTTCTCATAAATTCCAGATAAGAAAGGGCGATGNAAAAGTGCTTCGACAGCTTAGGTCATTTCGCACGGGGGCCCCCACCGGGAATCGAACCCGGGACCGCTTTCACCGAAGTCGAACGCGTTGCCCACTTGGCAATCCGGGAGCCATTTTATTCGCAACGGGATTTTTTGAACAAGCTTGTCATTATGAATAAATTGCTTTATTTTTACATTGTCCTGCAAAAGATACGCTATGGTCTTTTTCTTTATTTCATTATGTCTTTCCACGAAGTACGGCCAGAACGAATTGCTTTTTTTTTTTAATGCTATGGTTACTTTTCACGAGCATTCAGTAAAAAGGTTTTCATGTTAGGGGAAGAAAGAGAAAGCTCGAGATTCCCAAATGAGCAAAGTCGAGATTCTCCCAACGTGATCTTCTTTTGTCCAATGTTTCGAGAGCTGAAACTATACGATAATTTCCTCGCTAAGTACACCAATTTGATAGTTATTAGACGTACTTTAGCTGCGAATAGAAAAAAAAATAACGAAGAGAGAGGGGAGTAGGAGCCGAACGAAGACAAACTTCAAGATCGATCGAGAAAGATTAATTTCCCTGCGGTTACTTTTCTGAGGCTAGGCGGCTGTAAGCAAAATTAAGATTTTTTATTCGATGTTTTGAGAACGTGAGTTTCTTCCGCGATAAGTCCATCATATAACAACTGTAACCGCAATACGACGGTATCGGTCAATTTTCCACTCTCTATTTTGACAGAATTACAACTAGCCGGAGGAGTCATTGTCTTAAAAAAGAAAAGAAAATCGCTTCCTTCGCTACTGCTACTGCTTTAACAAATATGCAATCCTGGTATTGATGAATCTTTCAGAAGAGCAGTCATAGAATTAAATACTGCATTCACAACAATGAAAAAGCTTCAATTTATCGTTTAAAAACGTGACCATTCCCTCAGATAAATCAATTTCATTCCGTTGATAGGGAATTTCTTCTGCATTGAATGATGTTACCAATTCTAAAAGTGGATAAAAGGCTATTTTGTTTAGTTTTAGACTCATCCACAATGTCATAAATATGATAGTGGTTGAGTGTATTTAAGAACGAGTTTAAGCTGCTGAGAGAGCTGTTGGATATCAGTCGAAATATGTATGAGGACTTTTCACCCTCCACTGAACAGCTACCCCTTTCGTTATCGCTATTGAATGTTGGAACCCATGACCTGTCTTGCTTTTACTGTTTGAATCATTCCTTTCCCTAAAAACTCGAATGAGTATTATTTCCAGCGAAAAGCTGAAAAGATAAAGAGCACGTAGTAGCTGAGGAGGTAGGGAAGTTTAGCACGCCATTGTTTCAGTTACCCTATAAAATCGTGGCTGCGCTTCGCGAGTTGGAAATGCCCACGGCTCAGGCGCTCTGCATTAGATTTTGACCAAGAATTAGCGCAATTTTTTGGCTTGTGTGCTTGGAGGCCGGGGTCGGCGTCTGCGTTTATCGCAATGTCGCCTTTCTTAGTAATCACGCAATTATTTGTATCAAAAAGAGTTCGCAAATGTGTCGTATCTTGCTGGACTTTCCTAGGTAGATAGCGAGAAAAAGTATGCGGAATCTTACAAGCTAGATACACGATGATGATTAGTTTTTCGCTCTAATGGCCTAGGAGACGGATGAGAATGGATTTTATATTCAAATTACAATTATGGAGAATAAACGAAACATTCCTCCTCCTACGTGAACTGCAACGGAATTTAACATTAATTCTATGCAACTAATTTATCCAATTTATGGGTTTAAAGTATCCGTTTCTAATGAAAATGACTATTATCCCTTTGTAATAAGATTGTTTCAAAATTACACAAATATTACGCAGTCTTATTATTGAATTTCCTGCGATCAGCCTCTTAAGGCGTCGTCGGAATCTGCCCTCCGAAGAAAGACTCCACCAAGCATTTTCTGACATCGATTGAATGTAAATAATAGTACCTAAGCTTTTAGGTGAAGACGAAGATATAAGATTAAGAAAAATAAACTTGCTGCCGTAGTTCGCTATTGTAAGTCATTTTTACAGCCAAGTCATTCTATTGCCTTTCTAGCGAAGCCAGCATAGCTTTCGAGGAGGAAAGGTCCACGACAGGCCTTATTAGGAGTGTTAACATAGTGTTTAAGGAGAAGAGGGTAGAAAATTACTTCCGCGATTGTCTTTACAGCGGACGCTCCATTGGTACCCGTAATATTCCATTACGTATTAAGTACAAGTATTAAGAAAATCTGCGATCGTAGCAATATATTTTTCGTGATCAGTCCATAACAATCTAATAGGCAAGTCAATCAGTCTATCAATTTTAAGAATTTATTCATTGAGAAGAAAATATCCAACGAAACAACAGAATCATAAAACCCGCAAAAGCAGTCATATTAAATGGAATTTTAAAGTGAATAAATTTATATACGAGTCAGTAAAAATGAGTAAATACTGAAATTATTTCCAATAACACGATCCAATATGCCAGTGTTACGTGCCCACTCCACCATGATCGCTCTTAATTGTAAATATGTTCTTTGAGCATTTGCCGGCGGGAATGACAATCTTTAAGCAAACAGATGAATCAGTAATGGTTATTGAATTGAAAAGGCAGTTTTTGCTATAGAGTGAATCGATACAAAATAAATAAAATAAGACATGCAGATGGAATAATTAGCAACTCTCTTGCCACATCCCATCACATTCTGAATAACCATGACCTTACATTAGCAGAAGGGGATGTGCTGAAAATTCCTAACTTTCCGCCGTAACCACGAAAAAAGGAGTGATATCTTCCCTGAGTGACTTTTAACGTTTCAAAATTGCAAACATTCAACTTCCATTAATATATTTTCGCACTCTGACGAGAATTTAAGAATCGTATGATTCTTCTGAGATTTTATAAAAGTTTTATGCTGTTTTATACGTATGTGATATTTGTAATTTATTTTGAAATTTTCAAAAGTAAATAATAATGTAATGGCCATAGGTTAAAAACCATTGTTAAAAGTACCTCGAAATTTGAGATAATTCCGCTCTTGTGGGCTTCCAACGGAAATCGAATCCGGGATGGTTGTAACTATTCATTATGACTCCTTTATAGGCTATGCTACAAAATATAACTTTCCATTAGCTGTGGACGATGCATCGAAACCCTGTTCGTATGTGTCGTTATTTATTATGGCATTGTATAAGTAAATATACTTAGTCTACTTCCTTTCGTTAGCATGCAACGTAAAACTAATATCAATTGTCATACTTCGTTAGTGCGGATGTTACTATATCTTAACAATATACCGTTAAAATTCTTGGGGTAGAATATTATATATGGGGCATAATAATATTTTGTAGCTAACGGTAAACTAATCGTAACAGAAAAAGACCGAGCGAATTAATAACGAAATAGAGTTGAGAACAAAGTGGGATATCACGGGTGATTAAGGTTGGTCAGCGATAATTGTAATGCTGGGGCAACTAGTCGATGTTTTTGAAGAATTAAAGAATTTTTTGGTTCTTTACGCTGATTTGCTTAGTTTCATGACCGTCCATTTTTATGACTGTAATGACAGTCCATTATATATATGCCCTTCAAGCTGAAGTGAGAGGTTTTCCATACCTCCATTGTTTCTATTGCATAATACCTAGTCACATGTCTTGCCTCACCAAACTACTCCAATTCATGGTCAAAATATAATGAGTAAGATTTGTGCAAAATTCAAAATAGAAAAGCGGAGTCTCCCTCCATAAAGAGCTCCTATCAACTCTTACCCCAACGAATGCCTGCCCCTCTAAATTGAATGGGAAATTTTCTCTAGAATCATGTTAAAACATTTAACACAATTTCGCATTTCAAAGTGATTTCAAATAGAAATCTTCCTTTATAGAAATGTGACGAAAGAATGAATTTTCGCCATGAAATTTACATCACTCGATGTCGTAATGTTCGTGCTACCATTTCTCGATGGTCGAAGTATATTTCATTTCTATTATGGCACGGATAAGAAGAGGTCTACCATTCTTTACCTTCGTCGTATTGTTTATGACTTTTATCTGAAAGCTACGCAGATGTGAGAGATATTTNAATTTCGTAGGAGCTGCGCTAAAATTTCCAATGCATTTGTGCTGATTTTGCAGTAGTTTAGGAAAAAAAATTATGAATCACAAATTAATGAAAATTCATATTCAAAAACTTAAGGAAACCTTTATACATTTGTTTTCGTCTTTGTTGTTCATCAAGTTATTTAAATGCTAATTGATCGTTTAATTAACTGTATCTTGACAAACAATCGAAACAGCAGGAAGATTGTTCACGTAGAGATAGCCGCTCGAACGATCGCGGCCCGCGCCGTGAACGGCGTTACCCCAGAAAGAAAAATTGTTTTTCTTAAGTTATTTATAAACTGATGGCATTGCAATTTGCAAATAAAATAATTTCACTATCCTCTCAGAAACTTTCCTGCTGGAAGTTTTTTCCAAAGCAAATAAGACGGAAGATAGCCAGCATGTCCTTTCTTCAGTGCATTTTATCAAAAATTCTCGACTTCCCCCATGATTTTTATGCAATTATGGTAGTAAAGAACCAAAAGTTAAGCACACGGTAAAATCCGGCATCAATTCCGTTCAACAATGAAAAAAATTCAAACAATTTTGACTTACTTTATACTTTTACGCAAATGCCGCAACAGTGCCCGAATTTCTCCTGTTTAAAATACACGCGCCCATGCATTTTAAATGGTGTATTCATGATGGTGAACCAAGTATAGCAGGTCATTGGAAACCATGTCCTATTATCCCAATCTTACGGTTAAGGCTTTGCTATCCCTCATTTGTTAGCCATCTTTTCCGGTGGTATAGTCAGGTCTAGACAGGTCCCATGATCCTCCAGGCCCTGGCTACCGACGCGTAAAAACCCGTAAGCAAGTTCTGGTGAAGACCTCGGTCCAGGATGCCGCACAGTGGGCTTGAATCGAAAAAAGCTGGCCAAAAATAAGAAAATGGTTTTTTTGAGTGCGGACTTTGAAACTTCGCATGGCTATTCTTAAATAAATTCTGCATGTAACTACAAAATCATACACCTTTATTCCGGTGCATTAAAATTCTACAGGGGGTCAAAGTTGACCAAATTTGACGAAAAAAAGCCGGTCTTCGATTTTTCACAAATTTCTTCAACTTCGAACTTCTACACCAGACTTTCATTCGGGATATATGCTCGTATGATCCAACCGTTCACATCTGTTACGTCACATTTATCTTTTATAAGATAAGTGATCTATATATCTCGTTTTTCCTTCTATTCTTTATAAACATTAATTCCTATTGCTTGTCTTTTCGTTTTAATTTTTTTTGTCTGCTTTGGTTTCCGTTGCGTAGCCTGATCGTATTAACCTTTTAAGTATTCTATATTTTGCTTCTTATTCTTGGTAAACGGGTACTCTTAAGATTTCGTATTTCGCGGTCCCTCGCCGAATCCGTTCACAAACACGGAGAGATACCGACCGAGGGTCATCTTTACGAGATCCACAGGATCGTACCGAGGCTCCGTACTAAGGCTCTGCCTTCTCCCCACCCCTCCGAACCTTGCAGTCACGCTGTTGTCACATATCTCTAGGCTCAGGCCAAGAGCTTCGATTTTCGGACACTTATGGCGCTGTGAAACTGTTGCGTTCCTTTTGTCCAGCACTGTACCAATGGTACCAATACTTTAATTTTTCTACTAATATCCATTTTAGTTGCGAATAGGAAAGCATTCTCCTTCATAAAAATAAGAACTCAGAATTATAATTTCTATTTTTATTTAGAATATACAGTAATCAGTGCAATGATACAGAGTACACTATCAGTAATGATTCTACATTCTACAATATAACAATGCATAGGCTTTGTCCTTTTAACTAAGACGAATTAAAATTTGATATTTTATAATAACAGTATAAATTACAGTCCAGATGGAATCAGAAAATAATTAAGTAGGATATTTGACTCCTTTATCCTGCAGTAGGATTCCATTCAGCACCATCGATGTGGAAATACGGCAGCCAGGTTCTTACCATCACCAACGTTTTTCACAGTCATGATCTTATATCAATATGGCGAAAGTCTTCGCCCCTTCGCTTAAGAACACATTTCTAATAACTTAAGAATAGATACGAAGAGGACAACTTCATATAATTGAAGCATTTATGTAATCCCCAAAATAACATTTGAATTAGCAATTTACCAACGTAAAATAGAAGATATCCTGTCTTTTGGTACATTTTACAAATATTTCAAATTGAAATCCGAAAATTTTATATGTATATTATTTTAATAATTGTTGGCTACGCTTCAGTTGCGATCCCTTGGATGCCGCCGCCCGGGAGCGATACACCCCTTGCACCCGTAGGACTTGGCTCTGGTACTAAGTATTTACATAAAAGCTTGAATTTCAATAATAATCTTTGAAATTTATCATTTAAGCGACGGTAAGGAAGATAGAGGAATAATACCAGTTTACCAAGAATAAGAAGCAAAATATAGAATACTTAAAAGGTTAATACGATCAGGCTACGCAACGGAAACCAAAGCAGACAAAAAAAAATTAAAACGAAAAGACAAGCAATAGGAATTAATGTTTATAAAGAATAGAAGGAAAAACGAGATATATAGATCACTTATCTTATAAAAGATAAATGTGACGTAACAGATGTGAACGGTTGGATCATACGAGCATATATCCCGAATGAAAGTCTGGTGTAGATGGCAAAAGAAAAATCCGAACACGAAAAGTGTAGATCGCCCAAAGAAAAGATGGAAAGATAAAAAACGGTGACATATGTAACAAGACCTAAGAATAAGTTAGCACAGCGATTGTGGAAATTTACCTGTTTGTTCTTTTTATTCCGTGAAAATAAAAATAATTGCCACATTAAAAGGACAAGTTCATTTTGATTGCCTTCCTTTGTGAAAAATCTTTGGTATCCTGGTTATTTGTATTAATCTGCATGGAAATTTAAATCTATAGTCTAGAATTTTAGTAATATTAATCAGTGGTCATCTAAGGCCCCCCGCATTCTTTCAATCGTTCCGTGGATGATATCAGTAGCGTAAAACTTAGCATTATATGATTAGGACTCGTGTAATTGTACTATTGGCCTTAATACTTAATTTCGTTCGCTTAATTGAATGCTTATGCTTAAAGTAATGATTCATAGATATCTAAAGCATAATTAAGAGTAAAATGAAAGAAATTTCGGGAACTATATTATGTTCTTGAATTGCTCATGCGTAACTGCGGCCCGCAGACCTATGTTATCTAGCCCGCCGAGTAAAAGTTTGTGCACCAATGATGTAAGTCATTTATGAATATCATATAATCGGATCTTCAATAAAACTTTGAAACTTTCTCACAACTTCAATCTATAAGGAATCTACAACTTCAAGGAATATAATCTACAAATTCAATCCCAGAATTACACACTTGAACCAAATTGAAAATAATTTTATAGTTAGACTAAACGCTATAAGGGCAGGAAAATAACGCCTTTTTTAACTCCAACTAACGGCTAAGAATTTTGAAATAATTAGGAAATACATTGACCAAAAATGTGGACTCAGAATGCCGAGAGTCCTAAACATCAGTTGAATGTCAGCAAACAGTGCTTCGTAATAAAGTATGAGAATAGCATGGATTGAAAATAAATCGTTCGCTTCGAGTATTGTATCCATAATTCTGAAAATACAAAATGTATATACCGAGTATACATGGGACATCTTCCATCAAAGGCGAACGCGCAGTCACGCTTGGATATCCAGGAGCCCCGAAACACCTTGGAAGAGAAAAGCTTTCAATAAGTACGAAATGAACGGCAAAACATAAGCTTCTGATAAATGATCTAGAGATTAAGTTTTGTTGCCATTGTCTCGAGATATCTAGTATTTGAAAAGTAGAAATCATGAAACTGCTCGTGAAATTAAAGTAAACAACACAAAATAAAGTCGAAAAAAAGAAGTTAACTTCATGAAACTGGTTTGGGCTGCAGCTATTTTTATGTATTCTATGACTAAAGCGTGTTTAGTGATGAATCATGAGCCATAATAGAAGAAACCTAAAATAATTGAGAGGAGGTGTACTTGAGGACAAGCTTTGAAAGAGCGTAAGTTAACGAACTACATACATACCTTGACAGCCTGACATGTGGCAGGGAATACATGCCTGTTCGACCTCTGCTCTGCTGCGCGAATAAAGGAAGAATTTTTAACGTTTCCCCAGAATATCTCTACCCAGATAACTTTACTTTGGTTCCCTTTTATTCTTTGAACTCTCTTCGGTGTCTCATACATCAGAGTAAACCAGCATATTTTTTGTCTTCGGCTCCAGTCAACGAATATCACTCATTGCTATCATTTACTAAAAACCAACGTAAGATATTTCACGAATGCTTAATGAAATAATCAATGGTATCAAAAAAAGCAAACCTTTCATACAGATGATTTTTTTGATCAAGATACCTTCTATTTAGAAGGTATCTTGATTTCAGATTTAACTTACACTCATCTCGATTACCTCTATTGTGTACCAGCGTAATACAAAGAGCAGGAATGGCTTACGCAGGACATCTCCAGTACTTTCAATGTGTTTCGAACTTCCTCCATATCTTTCTATCACCAGCTCATGCTTCTCCGCTCTTCAAGGCAATTTTTAGGGAGGAATTTGATCACGACGGACCTTTGTATACGGCTATGTACACATTTTGGCCTTCGAAACAAAAAATTGATGAATTATTATTTCGTACTCCAGTTATTAATCATTTAAAAAACGAATTTTGAAATGCTAATACGACGAGAAATAAAAAAACCTGTCAAATGGGACCAACCTCAAGCAGATATTACCTTGAAAAAAAAACTAACAGAATATTTGAAATAAGTTACTGTATGCAGAATGATAGAACAGAATGCTACTAATTAGGAAAGATTAATTTCATAGGCTTATAGGTTATTCGATTTCAACAAAATCACTTAACTTAAAGCAACAGTAATAACCTGCAACCTACATACTGCCTTACATAACCTGCTTTGTTGACCGCAATACGTTGGAATACTAAGCCTTCTTTAATGATAAACAGGTTGTGAGTTCACAATGTACATCCGTACGTAAGAATCTTCGTCATCCATTGTATACGTCTCCTATGTCTGCCGTGAATTCTTTGCCTGACTTCACAGCGAATGCGAAGAGCGCCCTCTTCCTCGAACCGCATCGAGCAAAACCGATGACTTCTCCTGGAAATGACAAGGCCGTTTTTTGCTTGCAACAGCTCCCTCTGAATGTGAAGAACGTGAAGAACCACGAAAAGATCTGCATATCGTCTCGCGTAGAAGCTCTCGGAGAGCAAACAGTATTAATTCGTACATGAAATCACAAATTTTGAAGCCACCTTAACGTCCATTTCTAATACTGAAATTGCGCGTCGAAGTTTATCATTTAAGCATAACTGCATTATCAAATTTAATTGCAAAATGGTATCTCGGCTAGTGGAACCTGTAGGAAGCATTTGTGGTTCCAGAAGGAAGCAGTGGGAATAATCTCCCCCCCCCCCCACAACTTTACAAACAAAGCAGTTTGGCTGGGACCTGGCTATTAACACGGAACATTCAAACAAAAACATAGCTTTTTCTGATTGTTAGAAATTTTTAAATCTGTTTGATTAACGATTATACGATGACCGGTAATTTAGATTCATACCCCGCAAGCCGCCAGTGACGCATGGCAGGGAATAATGTCACAGGAAAAAGTTCATATAAATGGTCATAATTTTAGCAATGGCTCACATCAAAATTAATTGTTTTTGTCATATAGACTGCACTATCACTTCCCACTATTTTTATTATGGAAGACCGTTAAGGGCAGTCGACACAAGGCCTGAACATCCGTTTGCAGGCTGTTGGCAATTACATCGCCATGATTGCATACATATCGATAAAATATTTGTTTTCACCATTTGATGCTTGAAAGATGTTGCTACACCTGTGTAGATTTTCCGTTTAGATCATGCAAACCATATCGGATAAAAATTCAGAGAACATATATAAAAATTGATCCCTTCGTTGTAGTGGTACTCGGCAATAAGAAGTAATACAGAAATTTTCTTTCGCAGAATTTTAGTTAATCCGTTATCCTCGAATGCAGGCACTTTTCAAGTACGTAAGTTTCATACAATTTCTGTAATCGTGTAATTCGAGAAACATGTCCACCGCATTCCGCAGCAAACAGATTGAAAGAGCATCTGCGCTACAGTATGTCGTTCGAACCACTTACTGCTATATATAACAGGTCAGGTGGTTATAGTGGTGGTGATCACTGGTTACTACCAGTCGGTATATCTAGGGCTGCCAACTCTCTTACTCTAAAAATGAGGACTTGGGATTCGAAGAATGAGGACAATCCTCGCTACGCAAAACATACTAGTATATGGTTTGTGTAGCGAAATATTCAAAATTATAAATTTGAATACTCTTATCATACTTCGACAACAACGTTTGCCTTAGATAAAAGTCAGTTACAGCTGTTATAAAGGCAATAATAACAAACTTGTAGAATCTTTCTAGTTTGCAGCATTAATACTGACAGGATTTACCTACGCAATTCTTATTTTGACTACCTACATTCTTAAGCCTGGGAACATTATAAGCTTGAAAGATATATTACACTAATAAAGTGTTATCTATTTTCATTTTTGACATTCTCTTGTATTTTTCACTGATGTATCAGTAATTTTTATCAGTAAATAAAGAGTTTTCAATACATATGAATGATAATCTGTGCATGAAATGCCGCTAAAATTAAATTTTGTGGCTCTGACTTGAATCAATTAGAAGATAACTTCTTTCTCCCAACCACCAATGATGAGTCTTCAGTGTTGAAAGAAGTCATCTAACAAAAGTATTAAGTAAAGGAATGGAAAAATGTTGACCAATTACTAACACCTCTGAGAACATCTCATTTCCACATTGGTTTAATAATTAGCCTATCTGATATTACTTTGATCATATTACTTATCTGATTTTTTTGCAGCATTTTATAGCATTTGCAGTTAAATTTTTTCGTAAAACAGGAGGAAATTTCCATGTATAAGAACCATACTGCAAAACTTGATCAATTTAGACGGTAGTTTCTTCTGCCATGCTGGTTTTTTTTTGAGTTCGATTACGTTTGTAAAATTCTTCGAACTAAATACAGAAAGAGCGAATTTCGGCTACTTTAAATAGTATCCATACCCCTTAAGAGTGGCCTGGAGAGGAACCTAGCATCACTTTGGAAGTCTTAGAAGTGTACAATAGAAAAGCACTTCCTTTAACGAGATCTCGATACTCAATCCTCTACCTATCCGGGATCTCTTGGATGCAATCCCAAAATTTCCGAGAATTCGCGCAATGCATTCTTTTAGGAAAAATCGGAATTTTGGAGCCTTCCAAGATCGAACCCATAACTTCTCGTTTTTCATGGTGGTCTCCCATTGGAGCCTACACGGAGAAGGTTCTGTATATAAAATATATTAACCCAGATTTCCTTAATATGATATGATGAACCCTTATTTTCCTACAACCCAGATTTTTCTTAATATGTAATTATTTACAACTAACATCATTAATTATGTTTTTATTTGCTGTATTCTGCATGTTTTGCGTTGGGACTGTTCTCTATTACTACGAGTGAATACGTC
Source organism: Ladona fulva (assembly GCA_000376725.2). Classification (NCBI taxonomy): domain Eukaryota; kingdom Metazoa; phylum Arthropoda; class Insecta; order Odonata; family Libellulidae; genus Ladona; species Ladona fulva. The sequence goes on from KZ308192.1 coordinate 59,005, forward strand.
TTTATGTAAGGGTTGCTTCTTTCCATCTTTCTCTGGACATGTGAAGGTAACGCAGTGGTATTACTAAGTAGTGATTCGACAGCTGAGGTCATTTCGCACGTAGACCTCCACGGGCAATGGAACGCGGGACTGCTTTCACCGAAGTAGAATGTGTTGTTCACTTGGCTATTCGGGAGCCCTAAGGTAACGTTGATGTCAGGATATGATTAATGTTTCTAGAAAAGATGATTTATTTCATCTATAAACAATAATAATTTGAAAGAAAAAAAACAGAATTTTTCATTTTTAATAATTAATATAAAATCATTTGCTCTGAGAACCTGATGTTGCATGTTTTCTATCCTAATTTGTGTCATGAAGTGACAGTATGCCAATTGGCGTAATTAAATAAAATTTTACATTAAGGCAAACATTTTTTCCTGTAATTCCCAGGACACATTACCTGGACTTAAAAGGTAATTTTCAACATCGATGAGCAAAAAAAATATTTAAAATAATTCTTGCCGAGTCGAATGTGTTTTAACTTCAAGAAAAGGAAGAATTCAACACTTAACCTCTCTATTAAAGAAGATGAAGAGACAGCACTAACATTGTACTGTTTTTTTCTAACTTTTTTCCTACTTTTCGTGTTTTTTTTTTCCTGATATATTTCAGTATTCGAAGATATGACCCTGGTGAAGAATCACTCAAGTTTATAGAAGTGACTGTCCAGTCGCTTGCAGTTAACATGACGTTTGTGCAAGGACCAATTTCAAGTCAAGGTGGACAATTCTTTTAAATAATTTTAAATCAAATTTCGAAGATTTTAAACCGTTGGTCTGGCCAACATGTGTTGCATTGTGGGAACATATGTGCAGGGTGAATAAATTCTTCGCAGGCTCTCCACCAGGTCAGGTAGGTGAAGAGCCTGCAAAGAATTTATTCTCATAATACGCCAGGAAAGCACCAGATCCTTCATATGTGCAGGGGCATATGGAGAGGTCCTGAAAGACTTGAGTTCTTTGCAAGGGAACTGCATTAAGATTTATATGAAAGATCTACTGGGCCCATCTACAAATTTCCATGGGGCCCCTTTTTCTACCCATGTGATGAGTTGTTTATTAGGAAGTGTGATATTTGACAAAAATTCCTGTAGGTATACTATTTATTATTTACAATATAACCTAGGTACTTTCCAAAAAGGTGGCTACTTCAAACTGGGGCCCCAGATTGTGAGACTATTACTACAATTTACCCTTTAATAAAGAAGACAAAATACAATCCCAAGCAAGATTCAAACCCTGGACCTTCATGTTGCTACGATAGACACAGAAGCCAATGGGTACCAAGTGACGATAAATCCCAGTGAACATCCTTAATTTGAGCAATTTCCAGTTTACCACATTTCTTTTCAATTTGTCTTGGTTTGTATATTTCCCATTTATAATAATAAAAACAGTATTTGGTTAGGATGTATAATTTTTGTCCCTGCTCTATATTAACCATGTCTTACCATATGAAATAATTATACAAATGTTAATGGCATTTCTAAAAATTAAGGTAAAAACATTGTTTTTATTTATAAATAGATATTTTTCTGAGAAAATGACCAGTTGAAGGAAGGAAATCTTCAGGAAGGGATTATAGATTGGAACTAATAAGCCTTGAGGCACCATAAACATGTGTGTACTGATTGATCCCACAACCATATAAAACCCCAGCCCCTCCAAGGTTTAAGGCCTCCAGAAGTTTTGGTATGCCACTGACTGTTAATTATATTAATATTTGTAATGTAAATATTTAGTAAGAAACCAAAATGGAATGCCTACTAATGAAATGGAAAGCAATCAGTCAATATACAATGCCAGTTGTTGCAGGCAGCTGAAATTTGTTGAAATACCATTCTTTTCACAATTGCAGCAAATGATCCCCACTATCTTATACTGAAATGACCCAAGTGTCAATAAGAGTATTTAGTACCCATATCATAACTCTCTATATCCTCCAAAAGTCATGCAGGGTGCTGAGGACACCCTAACATTCTATTTGTAGTGAAGCTTTATGCTGTTCTTAACCAAGGCCTCTCCTTTTCAACTACTGCATAGAACCATGTTATCTTCCATTTCCAAAGAAATAGTTTCCTATCATTTCTGAATGAGTTAAGACTCATTTTAACCTACAGGTTATGTATGGATTAGTGAGCTAGCAAATTAATACTTACTACAATATACATACATGCTTGATACTTAATTAAATATATTTATTTAGATATAAAGTGTAATAAAGCTAACTTTCTAAAGTACAGGTTTTCATAACAGATTGATTATTATTTATAATAACTATTTTCTAAATGAACTTAAAAAATCTTCCTCAAAACATCACACTGATTAAAACACAAAATCACTCCGCTCACTTAAAAATCTGATGCATAACTAATATAAGAATGCTATGACAGCATAAGAACCGTAATAATACAATTAATTTCCCTTCCTTTAACATCATATAATTGATCGATTGTGAGTCTTCTACTAAACAAAGTGGCAAGAACCAGTAAAATAATTTTTTCATGAATTTCTAAGAAGTGAATCTTAGAACGTTTACAACTTTACATAAGATATTTTTTTACACACTGACATGTAAACCATAGATCGTTGAGACATTTAGGGTAAATAAAATCTAGTTCACAATAAAATTTTACTCAACTTTAATAGCCTAAAAACTCATTACCATGTTTTACCATCATAGAAATAACTAAATAGTTTTTTATACACGATGAATTTTCCATAAGGATTTTAGCCACATACATATATTAACAAACACATGATCCAAAATTATAAAAATAGCCATAGGGTCCTCAAAATATATTCATGAAAAGCTCATTGTTAGAATTTTCTACAGTCAGAGTAATTAAAGAGATTATGAATACAGTAAATTGTGCCAAAATAATTCAACTTTTAAAACGAATTTATTTCAAGCAATTCAAGATCATTCCTTATATACTGAAATCAAACTATTTACAAATATGAATAGAAATTGAGAAAGACTTCTAAATACATAGTGAAGGCTAAAATGTCCACCTCACTAAATTTTGACTAGAATTCAGATTCAGTAGCTAGCTATAGTATATTTCCAAGCATTCTCTATCACATAGTGAAAATGAATTGACAAAAATTCAGCCTATAAAAGAAAATGAAAATGATCTATAATCCATTAAAAATTTTCTGCAGTTTCATACAGCTATCAAATCATGTTACAAAAATTTATTAACAAATTTACAAAAAGATTAGTAGTTTTACGCTAAATCTCTTTCATTCAGTTCCTGGAAGCACAGTAGCAATTGTGGATACTTGATAATTTTATGAAAATTGTTCATCTAAATCTTGTGCATAATTAAACTATCAGCTCTATCCTCTGTTGAACAGCTGTAGCACCAACCAATGCTAGGAAAAAGGAAAACGTTTATTAAATATCTAAAACACAAAAAGCATTCAAAGAAAAAGATAGAGGAATATCATGAAGATGCACTGCAATTCACATAATGAATCTGAAAATGTTTGGCATAATATCAAAAACTTAACTCATTGTAACGCTTAAAAATTTACCTACTAAAAAACATCATTGCAGACAACATGATGTATGCAGAGCATTCACTCAATCCATTTTAGGATGTTTCACAGTCCCTTGGACCTGTGTAAATCCAACTGTTAATACTGAAATCTGCCAACAGATCTAAATCCAATGGCAACTCACAGTATGCACTGCACTACTGGCCTAAGAGTGCAAATGAGCATTTTCCCATTTTACAGGACAAGTCTATCCTTTCTGGGAATTTGAAAACAGGGCTGGGACTTGAAGAATGAAGCTCAACTTCCTCATTCAAAACTCTCCCAGGTTTTCACTGCATCTTTCTTATCCACTGGTTTTTCTGCATTACGCTTCCTCCTTTTCCTTAGACCCCAAACACTGCACATTTTGGCACATCCTTAGACCAGTAGGACTTTATGTAGGTAAAAAGTGAACCATTCATTTCACCTCTCTACATCATAATGGATCATAAGAATTGCTTACTTTATATGCACAGTGAAATTATACTTTGATGTTTCATTCTTCTTGAATATTCTAAAGATAAGCTACAGTTTTCTGTGATTTCTGGCTGATTAACCACAAAACCTAAGCATTTAACTGATGATTTTGTAAATACAATCCTGAGGAATAAGTTCCTTTACAATAACCATTTAAAATTTCAAATAAAAGGAGATGAATACAAAAACCAGAATCATGAGGGAAAATAACTTAAACAGATTCTTGTGTGAGATTGATGGTAAATATTTAACAATACTTATCTTGATGAATTCATGAGACAATACTAATACACCAAAATAATGATATTAAACCTGTTTGACCACTCACCCTTTCCCTCATAAACCGCCCGTACTTTAATCCCAACCAAAAGGTGAAATTTAAATGCCCAGTTCCCCAGAATTTAGTATCTTAAGTTACCAGAGATGGTCACCACTGTACAATCATCTTAAATCTATTATATCTTTGGAGCGATTCATGATTATGAATCTTATAACATAAGTGCACAATAGATTATTTTGTTTATAAAAAACTTCTTACCTTAATTTGACACCTCTACACCTTTTTCTTGGCGATACTGAAAAAAACAACCCACTCTGCATAATGGCAAATCACAGTTCTTACAGGTATAAGTGGTCTGTATTTTATTTCCTGCATTGGTTAACCTATTCTTTTTACTACAATTTGCACAAACTTTCTAACTACCTTCTATTTTTACAAGGATGTGTGTTGCTCTGGGTGAAATTGGTAATTGTTCATGTCATCGACTACGGAAAATTTTTCGGAGGTGAAATTCCCTATCATCTGTCGATAGAGCACCAGGAGGATATCTTATTGAGTTGGTCTGTGCCTGGAGCCTGAAGGTGTATTAGTTTGCTTATGATTGATGAAACTATTTACTATAGCCAAGTTTATTACAAAAGAAAATACTTACTTTCACCATTTTTTCGATTTTCTTCCAATATCATAATAATTTCTAGACTGATCTGCTCTGTCCACACATCCCATGTACTTAGTATACATTGCAATGGGCTCTGGACAACTCACAATAAGCTGCTGATTACCTTTACCCATTTTCCTGCTTACAAGCACAGAGGACCACAGTTAGTGGAGAGTATGCAAATAGGCCTATTGTCTTGGCAAACTGTTGCGGTAACATTACCATGTTGCAAACTTTTAATTTCCCCTTGCTTCAAATATTTAGGATTTAAAATTCAGCTGGGCATTCCTTACAATTTGTTCGAGTGGTACCACTTGCTTAACAAGTTTTTTATCATATAAAAATAGCATCAGTCCTTCACTTGAAAAAAAATATCGAAATAAACATGATGATAATTGCCGAGATGTTTATCTAACAAATTCATGACTACCTGACAGCTCAGAAGCATTTCTTTGTTCTTTGTTTTTTTTTCACCCAACATTTCCACGTATTACATATCCTTGTGGAATAGCTAATACCCAAATTTTGAACCCCCATTTAGTTGGCTTGCTTTTTATATATTGCTTCATAAAATACCAACCTTTAAATGTTACCATTGCTTCATTATTGATGCTAAATTCATGACCTGGTTTATATTTTTCAAAAAATTTATCCAGGATATCTAAAGCTGGCCTTACTTTTTGAAGACTTTCATAACCTTCTTCTCCATACTTTTTTTCACAAGTTATGTCATTCAAATGAAAGTACTTTGTTATGTCTATGAACCTATTATAAGTCATGCAATTATGGATGAGAGGACAATATCTTTACTGTACCAGTAATCTCTATTCTCAGGTAAATCAAAAATTCCCATATATACATTAACCCCTATATAAGCGATAATTTCATCAGTAGTGACATCTACCCAGTTCTTAGCAATCCTTCCTTTGCAGTTTTGACGGTGCTTTGCATATAAGTTTGTATTAATTGCAATATTACTGAAAAAATCATCACTTAGCATTAATCCAAGATACGAAAGCTCGTCTGAGCCCACTTCCAAGCTATGTATGGGACAACAATCGTCCTCAAAATTGGGAGGTGCTTCAAATTTGAGTATATATTTCCACCTGGCCTGTAATCCTTCATCTCCTGCAACATCACTTGAAGATTGTGTGACCTCTTTTTAAAATCACTATCATTTGAAAAAGAATCACTGCACTGTATTAAATCTTCTTCTATATTAGACGAAGTATCACTCTCACAATCACTATTATCCATGCAAACTTCCCTCTCAATCTCGTCTTCCTTCAAAGAAGTGATTATACCTATGTTGTATGATTGGCAATGCCTATACTGCGTTCTTGAAGTCTTTTGACTAAATAAATTTGAATTAATACATACCCTCAAAATCAGATGCAACAGTTCCATAAGTTTTGGCATCCGAACGAATTTGACCTCGCTGTGCAGCTTCCCTCAGACGCACTAAGAAATCTGGCAGAGCTAAGAAGAATCGGAAATTTCTCCAAATTAGATACCAGACAAATCTTGAAATCTTAGTCATAAATTTATAACACACAATGCAGGTAGAAGAAGTAGATATAAATGTGTAATAAGTAACAAGTACAACAAAATAGAAGGCAGGATTAATTCTTACAAAAATGTTAAAAGCAAGTACTGACAATAAATATCTAATGATAGAGGGGAAAGGAACTTGATCATCAGAGGATCAAGAGGTTTATAAAATAATTCACATTAATTTCAAAGTAAGTTGTAACATACTTCAAAACAATTAGTTAATTGGATTTATCAATTACTTTGATAATTTCTGGATATGCATGAGCTAAGCATAATGGCTACAACATTTCAATAAAAAATTATGCAATGATATGGATAAGGTTAGAAAAATTAAAGTTTTTTTTGTCATAGCTCTGTCCTGTTTTCATTATTAGTCATTCTTTCATTCCCCTATTCATTTATTCATCACTTCTTTGTATTTAATAACATAATGAATTAAAACACAATGAATTCTATTTCAAAAGAGTCTTCTCCATAGTTTAAGAATTAATATGATTCATGCTCACCTGACATGGCAATCCAGCCAGCTAAATATGATGGCATTGATAAACCTGGATCATCAAAATATGTCAAGACGAATTCAATTCCAGGCTGTAAGAAAGTTATACATAATGAATTCTTGAGATTAAAAAATTACATTCTTGAAGACATTAAAAAAATCCGCACAACAAAAGTTACCAACCTCTGAGAATTCCCGCAGAGGCTTGATAACCATGTATGACCAGTAATCACTAACTCTTTGAACACTGCTTTTAGGAGGAACTGCAGGATGTTCAGTGTTTTCATTTACGATGATCATCATCTTTTGTTTCATGTCTATGATGAACCTCCTCTTGAAAACATAGTCTCTGTTTGCAAACATATGCTGGACAAGACAGGAAAAAGCGATAACTCACTTAAAACATAAAGAGGAGTAAAACTGCATCATAAACAAATGTTCTCGCAGAAACAGGAATAAGGACTGGAAAATACTACTTAAACTCTACATCATCTCACTATATTTTATAGACTCCAATGCTGAATGTCACATTACATAAAAATTATGGTTTAAAGACAGCACTAGAGAAATCTATAGAATGAATGCCACAACAGTTAAGTTGTAAAAATTATACCTGTAAGAGTCACATCTTAAATTCTACATAAAAAAAATCAGAAACAATTTTTTTAAGAAGACAGAAATTGAATCCACTTGCCATTCTTATTTTTCAGAGCTCAGTTTCAAACAACTGAGGAAAATATAAATAACTTATCTTTATTTGTGTAAATACTGAGAATGGTAATATAGATTTAACACACATAATGGTAATAAAGATTTAACACACATTTAGAACCCACCAAGGAATAATTGACATATTATAAATTGATATTCTTCTAAAATATCAATTTGAATATCAAAAAGTTAAATATTTACAATAATTAGAACTTACAGGCCATTTCACTTCCCAATATATCACATCACTATTACTTGAAGGGTCAGAATCAACCACATGGAGATCAGCAACTGTTCTGTCCCATTTTAATCTGTATGAGGTGTCTATTTGTACGTGAAAAAAATCTTGGGCATTGACTTCTTCAAACCTTCCATAAACTGTAAATTCAAAGGAAAATTATTACCATTTTGTGCAAAAAAGTAATCCTTACTTGAGAAAGAAAAGCAGAACTGCTAATTTGCTTCTAAAACTCACACAAGACATGTTCCGAATTTTGTCAGCAAGTTATTAAATAGGAATAAAATATGGCTACATAGTAGTTAAAAATTGAGATTGCCTAACATTCACTTTCATAAATATAATCAGGTATTAAGAGAATTTAAAATTTAATATGAAGTCTTTTATAAACTAAACATTATATTACTATGATTTAAAAGCAATTCAAACATGTTATGATACAAACACAAATAAGACTGTTCACGTAAAATAAATATAAAAAATGAGTGACAGTATTAAAGAATTGAGAACAAACCTTTGTACATATACAAGCCTTGGTGATCTTTGTGTTCCTTCCTCCATATCAACATGTCTTGCCTTTCTGCAAATGGTACCCAGTTATCTGTGGGGAAAAAATAGTGCTCGTCAGCAACAATTAATATCTTGGGTAGAACATACTCGGACAAGAAAATACCCTGATTAAGCAATATCGCTACCTCGGCTATTGTTAGTTGCACTTGTGCTATGAGGGCAACTACAATACACAACACCTGGCATAACTCTATCCACAACAAGACGATGCCCACATGCTTGACAAAATACAGTAGAATTCTTAAGCTCGCTGATGACGTCTAATTCACTTTTATAGCTGAAATTAAAATATGATTACAAGATTATACTTAAGTCGAATTTACTCTGGCCTCTGAGCTAAACTGGCATTCATAACATCCTAAACTAACCTTAATAGCATATCTTCCGGTATTCGCTCCTTTTCCCAGTTGAAGAATGCAACTCCACAAACGCTGAACACAATTTCTCTACCATGGTTAAATAGTCGTCTCCGTATGTTATTTACTATATCAACTAATGCCTTTTCCTCCCATATTCTACTATACAAACTGAACACTTGCTGCCCTCTTCTCATTCTGTGGGCCACTACAAATTCAAACTGTTGTGTGCACAATTTTACTATATTCACTGAATGTTTTTTCAGCCTCTGTCTACAATTTGAGAGATTTTTACTAACGAGTTGACATAAATCTCTAGCATTATTAACAGATTTCAACTCCCCTAAAACGGTGATGTACAATCTTTCCGAAAGACTTAACTTTCTTATTCTAAATGGTGCATTATTAACATCAAACTTATCGTAAAAACGTCTGTTCAACAAGAAACAATTCGAAGGGAAAGGAGAATTCCTGTTAGTTATGTTCTTTTGGTATCTGAATACTGTCCGAGCAAAGCTAATTAAATGCATTTTGACAAATTTTGACGCACGCGAATATTGAGCGATATCTTTGTAACTGGTTGATGCTCCGGTATTTCATTACATCTTCTTTTATTTTTATCACTTAACGTCGCAGAAAAACCTTTAAAATATTGGCCGGTTAACAACGTGCTTGTTGAAACTTTCTCATACAAAAATCCTTCTTAAATGAAATGACAGTCGTTATTCGCATTCTTCGCATTGCTGTTGGTGAATTTAACGTGTAGAATTGTGTGGCATGCAAAGTACCTATGAAATGCTAGGTCACAGAAGTATTTTTCTTAATTAGACTTGAATTCAATTTTTAAAATTCCAAAGAAAATACTTTTACGGCAATGAATGAGGAAAGCATCGATAAGTTTTTAATCATTCTAATTTTCCATTGGCACTCCAGATGCATCATGCAGTGTTTCTTTTTCAATATTACGTTTAATATTTCGATGCATATTCTTGACAATCTAGGTGGTTGTTTAGAATGAGATTTTGAAACGTCTTTACTTTAGTAAAGTGTTGAAACTAGCCAGCCAGTCAGCCTTTCTGAATTTGTAATTTTTTACATAATTATTGCATTACCGATGGAAGAGTTTTGAACGGGGCTTTAAACCTTTAAGTCCTAAGAGCCCACGTAGAATGGAACACTATTTAATTTTCAATAATATACAATTATTTTTAATATACTTTATCTCTGCTGAAATATTCTCTGAGGAAAACTCATTTCATGAACCTCATAAGTGTGCAAATCTAAATATCGAATAAAAGTCGGTGATATTGTCATAAACTAAAGGACGAAATTTTCTCTTCTGAGACTAATTTGGTAGCGATCAATACTAGAAAGATGTAGATTAACTTATAATTTGGTTTTAATTCTCAAATTTGTATGATTCAAATAGTTGCACAGATATATGTGGGAATAATTTGTTACTGGTGATCCTTTATTCGCTTCAAAATATGGCGGAAGCAAGAAATTCAAATCAGGAAATAAGATATTTCGATAGATTTTCAATAATATTCCAAGCAACTTTCCAGGCAAGATTTTCTTTGGTTTGATATGTGAGATCTGGCATCACCTTGCTGAAACATTTATTTGATTGTACTGGGATTTCTATCCTTAAAGGATGTTCACCTTTCAAGAACTTGTCATTCTTAAAAAGATTTTGATCGAAATTAACTGTTAATTAGCAACATTACTTTTGAACAAACTTAAGCTTTAGCCATTTGTTTCAATTTATATTTGAATGTGGGAAAGTATTTAACAGTATGATCAGTATGTGATTACAAAGTTAGACTGCAGATATGGCAATTTGTCTGCACTCTTAAAAGCTGCAATTTGGAATCTTCCTTTTACATATCAATCTGGAGATTGGTTGGTATCAATTTGGGTATTACATTTCTTTTGCTCTACTTCTCATCTCCTTATAATTTTCTGCATCCCACATCTTTCATAATCTGGTTTACGAATAGCAGTTTTGGCTGTATTTCATAGAAAGTGATTTGTAGCCTGACCAAACATACCAATTAAGGCGGGACTGTTCCTCTTTTGAATTGTGTGTCCCATCACCAGCATTGGTCCAATGATACCCTATTACCCTCATATTATGCATTAACACATATTACATTAACAATTCCATTTGATGATGTATTGACTTCTTTGTGTGCCTCTGTCCCCTATGATTTTGAAGAAAGACAATGGCTACTAATTATGGGTTTTCTCTTAAACTCATAAGATAATGAGCAAGTTGTCCAGAAATACTGCTTTCATAAATTTTTTTCCGTCGTCAGAATCCATACAGCAGTTAACTCATTGGTGGATTGAGCTCTCCTTTCTGGCTAGTACCTCCTACCATTTAGCTAATTTTCTGCATTAAATAACAGCTCCATTAGGTTTCTGTGAAGTTCCATACTATATATAAGTCATTCCCTTTTATTTTTTCCTAATTCTCTTTAAGTTGCAAATATTGTATCCTATTTCATATTGTTTACATCCTTTTCCAAGTATGAAGGACAAATTGATGTCTATAATTTCTTGTCCAATTGTTTCTATGAGATTTATATTATAAATGTAGTTGTCTCCTGTTTATTTTATTATTAAAAATCCAAACATCTTCTGAAAGCAAAATTTCCTCTTTTTGTACTGTTGTATTTATTTTGCTTAATATTACTGACTAATCTGCATATATAATATAATGCATATAGCATTTGATTTCTTTAGGATAGGAATTATATCACTTTCTGTAAAACCAGTAGTTAGCTGCCCCTGATTATACATTATAAGATTGTTTTCCTGTTACCTTATCTTGGAATGGAATATTTTTGGTTAGTATCTTTTATTTCCTTTGATCTCAGTCTTGTTCATTGTTTTGATGATGATATGAAAGCTACCGAGATATGAGTAATACAGAATAATAGCACTGATAAAGGTCTCCCCTTATAAGATGCTGAGAGAAGTGTTACTCATGAGAGTCATTCCGCTTCACTTATGTAGACCTTTTTCCTTGTAGCATTGTCTATATGAGGAAAGCAAGGGTGTTTTATGCCATAAGTTTGCTTACTTCTTAAGGATGGGAATAAAACAAAAATCATTCAAAGCTTGTAATAAACTCACATTTGAAAATTTATTTAAACTGGCATGTTTTTCAATGGTGGCATTTACAAAAAGCAAAAACTTACTAACATTTCATACATCAACTATATACACATTCACACTTTTGTTAGTTTATTACTTTGATGAACCCTTATTGATAGGCGGGTCTGAGTCACACATCACTTTAACACAGAATAATAAATATCAATCAATATGATTCCCGAATGCTGCATCATTTATATAAAACGATGTATACAATAAAATTCAGTTTTTCAAAATGTAAACATTAAATAGGTTAAAAATTCCAAAGTAATTTTTTTTCAGATTTTCAGTTTAACATTGACAGGATAAAGCATGAGTAACATTTACCAGAATCAATCTGAAGCAAATGTCACAATGAGACTTTGGATAAAACTCATCAAATAATTTATCACAGGCAGTCTATTTTCAATAAAATTCACCATTTGCCGCTGCTGCTATAAGTATTTCGTTATGACTAAGCACCATTGAAATAGTCTATGAATTCTGTACAAACATTTTGAAAACAAATTATAAAACAACAATAATATAAATAATGAAAAGTACTTTGTGCATAATTTCAATGGTTTCCCTGATTTTTTAACTTAGTAATCTTACTTTGATTGTGTAGAAATTTTTAGAAATGCATTCTCTCTTTTCATTCACACATCTACATGCATTCATATCTGAATGGATAATCCACAACATATACCAATAACAATAACTCACTTCGCCAACTTTTACGTACATTGGCCATTTCACAGTCTTAAAATGTCAATCTGAGATCTCTTTAAGTATATTCTTCTTCAGCTGGTATCTCAATTTCCAAAAATATCTTAATTGCCAATACTTTCCTATTATGTCTCGAGCATCCCTACACTTAACAATGAATGCATTGGAAAATAAATCAACTATAGGTCAACTTCTATACTAACATTTTTAAAATGCAACTAATGGAATCTGATAGTGATGCCTATTTTGTGTTATATCTCAGACAACTGAAAAAATGTTGCATTGTTACAGTTTGACAGTCACTTGCTAAGTGGGCCATAGCAGATGCCTTTAGGAGACTGGTTAATTGGATTTAAGTCCTTCAAATCAGCCTGCAGTTCTGCAAGCAACGGCTGCTACCAAAGCTGCGCCTCGTCCGCTTCCATCTTCAGACAACATCAGTTCAAACTGCAAAGAAAGTAGACAAAATGATGCTTCTGTTTGACTGGAGAGCATTTAATGAGAAATTTTAATCTCTCTTTTACTTTCACAGGACCAGCAATACATTTAACGAAATGTATGCAGTTTGTATAAATTGTATTGCTGAGCAAAAGCAATTTCAAAGTTATACATTCAAAACTTAACACCTTGCTTTTTTTATCATTGCAGCTAAGCTTAGAGTTTAATTCAAAATAAAATTTTCATTCAGAAAAAAACTGCAATCTAGATAAAACTTATTCAGTATAAGTAAGTTAGAAAGCAAAATAAGAGATATCAAGCGTAATGATCAATAAATCTTTTGGCAAACAAAAATTGTATGACAAAGGTTGACACTTAGCTGAGAAAGGGGAATTATTTCAAATGTTTGGAAAACAAAATTTTTTCACAGATTTACTGATCAGAAAAGCATCAATGCTTAGGGTTGATTTTTCTAAAGACTGACCAAATGAGAATGAAGAAAATGTTAAGCAACCAAAAGACATATCTGAATTGTGTATTAAAAACAATTTTAGTTAATCAATTCTCTAATAATGTAAGAAGAGACTTGATAGTCTAAATCTTGCCCAAATAAAGTTGAATTATTATTATTATTATGCAATTTTAATGAATCAAAATCTATAAATCAGTTTTTGATGACTTTCCTCAATGTTGGAATGTGCTCTAAAACCAAATTCCTTGCCTATCATGTTTAGTAAAGCAATTAAAACTACTGCATTAAAAGAGAACATCTGGAAATGGTTACATCTACCAAATTATTACTCATACATTAAGTCTCTTAAAAAAATTATTTTTCTAAGAACTTAAAATTTACCCAACAGTTTCTTCCATTCCCTTTTTTTAAAAAAAGTTTTTCAATGCATGTAATTACCATAAATTATATGCTAACAGAATTGATGACTAATTAAATAAAAGCAAACAAACCTTAATCTTAGGACTGAGATCCCCTATCTTCTGCATCATGAGATCATGGAAATGAGGGTGAAAACGGTAAACAGATCCATCCACAGCCACCGTCACATCTGAATCGTTCATGCGATCCAGCAAGCATGAGACCCCTGCAGACGTCAGGTACGCTGCCCTCCTCGATATGCTCTCACACACATAGCGAACAATAGCACAATCCCTATCATTGGCATGGCCCAGACCCATTTCTTCCAAAACTAGCCGGCAATTGGTGTGTTCATCCCTCTTTTCACTGCAAACAAGGAATATAATTTGTTAATCATTCATTCCAAAGTAAAGCACACCCCCTTCTTGAAACAACAATCTCATTATCAGCATTGTGATGGCTCAAAACTATAATAGAAAGCTTTTCAAACAATGAATTCAATTTGTCAATGATCTGACTGAAAATTCTTTTTGTATAAATTTAAAGACATTAAAAATGAGTAATTTCTTAAGTTTCTATGACTTTAAAGCTCATGGAATGTTTCAATGCATAACTCCAGATTCATTTGATATTCATGAGATAATCCACTACAAAGAGTTAATACTTTTAAAGTGGCAAAACAGCAGGTTTAATGTCATTACTTATATTATTCCTGTGCAAATCAAGCATTGGAATTTATATGTATTCAATGATTCAAAGTAATAATAAACCTCACCTCTCTATTTCTGAAACATATTTAGTGAAGAATTGTCCTCTTGTAAACAGAATGTCAGAGCCAATGCCTCCAAGCAACAAATTCTCCTGAACTAGCCTAACAAGAACCAATCGAACTAATTCTCCCATATACATTCCAGAGATCATTTTCTCAAACCTGAGGAAACAAAAAATTGTGTCATAAGATTATTAAGAAACTTTCAGTTCTGATTAGCAATGAAATTGAGTCTACTAATTATTATTGTGTATGATTTTCAATTCAATGCATGACTCACTGAGAGTGAGTTACACTTGAGTAAAGTTTCATGGGAATGTATTAAACCGATTACTTTTCAACCATACAATAACAAAAAAATGCATAAGAATTACAAAAAATTATACATATTTTAAATCATTGATAGGAAGGAGTAAGTTGAATCAATGAAGTAAGGTTTTCAGGATTAAATGAATTATCAAATAGAATTAACTGTTTAGATTCTTATCTTATATTTAAACACATTGCAATGGTTAAATAAATGGCTAATAAATGATAGAAGAATACTCACACTTGTCTACCAGGATTTAAGGAATACTGATCTATTTCATGGTCATATTCCGTCCGAATCATGTCCAGAACACCATTGTCCCCAAATGCTCCCCATTCAGTGTTGATAACCATCCTTTGGGGGCCTGGCTCACCATTGTAGTTCTCTGCATTTTCAATTTTCTCTACGTAGCAAGCATTAGCTCCAGTGCCTAATTGAATGGACATTAAAATATGCATTAGATAAAGAAGAAAAACTCCTAATTAATGCACTAAAGATTATCTTTAATAAACTGAAATGATATAGGTAAATTTAGTAAAGAACTGATTCAGAATTGAAGAACCAGGAATCACATAAAGTACAGACAATTTCATATTTGCTATATGAGGAGAATAAGATAAAAATTGAAAAAGGAATTCAAAATCTTCATTTCATTCTGACTGCTACAGTTTCTTATCAAAAGATCAGCTTATAACACAATTATTTTACTGCAAGAAGCTACAAAAATAACACTGCGATGAATAATTGTCCTCCATTGACAATCACCAACATTTACACACAGCTTGTATTAGAGGACAGAAATAACAGAGTAACTCACCTACAATCACTCCAACTCTGCAATTGTGCTTCTTGTAAGCACATGACATCAGAGTTCCAGTTGTATCATTCAAAACTGCCATTACTGCTATTTGGATATCCTGAAAATTGTGAAAGAAATTTTACTAATTTTACCCTTTAGTATTTATTAATTCTTAACTTAAATTATTTCTTAACTTAAAACCATATGTTACTAGAGATTATCCTTCNGTATTCCCAAAAGAAACGACACATCTTATTGAAATTCCTCATTATTTATGCCTTCTATTGATCCTTCGAAAGCTACTTGAGGGAATCCTCTCGAGATCATCGCGTCAGAAACCACTTTCGAAAAAAAACAATTATACAGCTTGCGTATAAAATGACGCGTTATTTTATATGGTTTAATCGTACCAATTGACTGTTCCGGGGGCAGTGGCGTTCTCGGCCAACGTTACGCAAATGTCTAACTTTTATTGCAACAAAAACATTTATTTATGACAAAAAGAATCAATTAGCAATAACTGGTCATTATTAACTGACTGGAAATATGAGTAATCTTAATTAATTAATTTACAGTGATAATAATGCATTATATAAATGAAGTTTATTGATTAAAAAAAACTTTTTGCTAACAAAACTTTAAAAATACAGTAGACCATATCTCCAAGAAATATATAACAACTTACACCACGACGATTGATTGCATCCTTCAAAAGCTGTACAATATCATGTCCTTCAACATCTGAGCATTTGAATCCTTTAGTCCACGTTTCTAATGTTGCCTTAGTTAAACCTTCCTGAATGCAAGGAAAGCTGAATGTGAATCCCAAGGGAAGTGTTTCATAAAAGACATCTTGCTCTTCCATGAAATTTGCCATGCACTCTGCTATGTGATCAAACAACTGTGGAAAAATAATATTGTTTAATTCACTGGGGGGAAATTTTACTTTTATTAATTTTTGTTATGACAACTATTTCTAAGAATAGACAAATAATGAAAGTTGGGATAAAATTAAGCAAATCCTTCCCTAGAAATTTTAAAATAATGTAACAAAAATCAAAATTTTAAAAATAAGGATTGAACATTAAGACAAATGTTTATCATACAATCTAATAATTAGATCATCACTAATTATGATATGATATAAACTTACAGCTTCACCAGTTCCAAGCATTATATTTTGAGGAATAGCATAAATTTTTGATTTCATGTCAAAACAGTGCTCCCCCAAATGGATGAGAAGAACTCTGAAGTTAGTGCCACCAAGATCAAGTGCCAAGAATTTGCCCCTTTCTGTAAAGCAAACAATTAAATCATCATTAATAACAAAATAGTAAATCTGTGGAAATTTAATTGCCACAATAAGAAAATAGAACCTTGCAATTTCAGAAAAGACAAACTAAGTTAAAATATGAGTCTTAAAAATTAATCGAATTTGTTTATTTTTATAATCGAGTATGTACCCTAGATATATCTTTACTCATAGTAGTAAAACTGTGGTTATTTCCTTCATTAAAATCAGTCATCAGGAGGAAAAGAATAAGAGACCATGGAAATTCAATTGATGCATAATCAAAGAAAATGATAAAAGTAGCCGTTTGCCACTCGGCGTTGCCCAGGCATGCCAATGATTTACGACCGCCATGATTAGTTTGTCACATAGAAAATAACAATGAATCGTAGACAATCGCATAAAAGAACGAGGAAATTGTCTTTTCGATCTAATCGTCGCCTTGAGTCATTCTGTAGTGGTAAGATAAGACGAAGATTGAACTGCGATAGTTAAAGCGATTCTATATCGGGAGGGGGAGCTACGTACCGTAAATTTTATAGTGTTCCATCAAGCCAAAGTATTGGCTCGCGCAACAATAGAGACGGATTTTATGGTTCTTGTTTAATTTTGAATATGGAGCTAGAGTAAAAACTCTTTGATAATCAACAGCGTGGGATTCAACCTCGGCACATTAGAAGGTGACTGTGAGAGAGCCAAATTAAAAGAGCGCGCGATTTAATGGGGTCCTTCATGGAATCTTCAGTTTCAATAGCTCTTGGCTGCAACGTTGCCAAACCGAGAAGCACGTCATTCAAAATGATCTTACCCATAAAAATCTCTTTCTCATTCCACCGAATAACTGAGATTTACGTTTAAGTTTGCACGAAGACTGAGAAATAGCAAATTGATCTGGGAAGAAATAATGCTGGATGACGATACATGTTTTGCTGTTACATGACTTGCATGCAAAAAAAAATAAAAATAGTTGTAAAAAAATGCAGATTTAATCGACATGCTAGACATGCAAATCATCTTTATTTTTTGTTCATTAAACTAATGTTTCAGAGAGCGGTCAATTATCAAATCAAAGCCTTACGCTTCTCTTTCGAAATAGACGAAGTGAGCAATCACTTTCAAAAGTTTTTCAAAAACTTTTCATCTAATACAAATTAGGTTTAGAGTAATTAAAGAGGCAGTGGGATTCGATTTAAAATTGCGAGTAGGGAGCGGCAAAACTCGAATTCTACAAACAAAATCTCGATAAAAAATTTCAAACCCCGGATAATCGATTCGGCAAATCAATGTTCTCATAAAAGTATCGTTCTAATTGAATATTACTGGAAGTCAAATATTTACTTTAACATTTGTGTGACTGTAAGCGTCGATCGTAGATTTGTGTAATTTTCATTTACTTCTTGTTACTTTCACGTCAAATCAGTGGACCATGAATTTCTTTTCTATGCAGATTAGGCGGGCAGATCTATTTTATGGGCCGTCTGGCGGAACTCATTCGGAAGAAAATATCGTCATTCAACCATCGAATTGACATTTTCGCAACCAATGACAAGGCTTTACTATCGTTGAATTCTGAACAAACTGTCTGTGACCGATCACTCTTCTGGCCTCCTAAGGAAAGAGACAAAACCTGGCGCCATTGTTACAAACATCTAAATAACTTCTTCCCAGACAATGTTTCCTTGAAAATTACTCTATAGCTTGATTCCTTACTGTTTTTCCCCATCTTCAATCCAGTTAGGATACTCGCATTCAGATCGGCACGTGTTTTCTCAGAACGTATCCATAAATCATTTCTAAAATAGCGGCGAAACTGATTCTGACCCTAGGTTAAGATCCAGCGAAAGAGAAACTAAGTAGATCCGGCAGTTTGGACGTGAAAGCTATGAGGCAAGTTTTAGAAGAATAACAGACAAGTCCTTGAGTCTGCACATGTGGTCTGAATTCCTATCCGGCTACCGAAGGGCTAGTTGAGACTTTTTTAAGTCTGCCCCCATCGCATAAAAAAGGTCGTTAATGCGATTCTTTCCTGTCACGATAACGGGAATTCAACTCTCGGAGCGTTATTTTATATGGTTTAATCGTACCAATTGACTGTTCCGGGGGCAGTGGCGTTCTCGGCCAACGTTACGCAAATGTCTAACACGTTGGCAATTAATTGGCCGCTCAGAGTATGCAATGGAAGTAAATGACCTCGGAAGGATTTGGATGAAATCGAATTGAGCTTATACACTTTCTCGGGCATAAGGAATGCAGAAGTCCTATTTATCGAGTGGCTGGTTGTATATGTGAAAGAATGATCCCTAGATAGCTGCGATTGAGACGTCGTTGAGAGGGAGCTACGGTAAATAAAATAGCACAACGTAAAACATTGCTAGCCATTAGATTTTATTTTAATCAAAATTTCCATCTCCATATATTACACCCAGTTCATAGAAATCGTAATTGAAATTTTTGCAGTCCTTTCATTTCGACAACAGCGTTTGAAGTTAGCAAATTTTCCTCCACAAGGTTTTACTGTATTTACAGCACTTTAAATCGTAGCATTTTCAACCGTAGGTGGAATTCGCAATCTAGCAACATTTCTCGAATCTTTGCTTACCTGAAGTCCATTCACTCCCACTTCGTTAGATATTTTTCGAAACTGACACGAGAACAGATTTTTACAAATTACGCGTTATCTATTTTTACCCAGAATAGGATCCAAACTGTTCTTGATGAACGGAAAATTTCGTAGTTACGCTTGGCATCCAAAATTAAAAGATCTTTAATTTTTAAGAGATCTACCTTTGAAATTGCAATGTTGTATACTATTATTGACTAAGTAGTAGTAGTAGTAATTTTTGAAGGTGCCTCGACGGCTAAGGTCATTTCTTTAAAAACTTAGACGAATACTGACTCAATACTTATAATCAAAGTCTAGTTCGTAAGTGAAAGCCGAAGTGACATCCATCAAATCGGTGAACCGTTTGCACGTAAAATCGTGAATAAGAACAAAGAAAGATTACAGAGATTAGAACAAAGCAGAGAAACTGCTTCACCAAATGGATCCCGAGAATGAAATATGTATGAGAGGCCGGACTTCGAAATTACTTTTCTCCAGGTAACTGCGTAAACAGAGAAAGAATAAATAAACACGTCGTTCGCTTCAGTTATTTTCCACGGACTTGTACAATGACCATTCTGTCGAATTAGCACGCTAATAAACCTCTGCAAACATAGAAGAAGTTTTTCCTTCGCGAGAAAATGCGTCGGCTTGCGATGAGAATTGCGTCATGCAAGATGCACGTTTTAAAATAGTTCTGAAAATGTGCTGAGCCATGCATAACTAGTGTCACAAGAGCTGCAAGTTAAGATCGCAGCCGCTCCATGAGTTTCTTTCCTCTGTTTTTGTTTCTTTGGATCCCACCCTCAGTAAATTGGAAACATCCGCTAAGTCATGCCGAACACCTTCAAATAGAGGTGCAAAGTTGTAGATCCGCATTGGGGGACTCCATTCTGGTTTCCGTTTGTTGGAGGACTAAATTATCACTTGTGTCATGACTTACAATGGTTCTTAGAAGATTCTAAGCATATTTGTGCACTCAGATGCATTCATCGAAAAGAGAAGTGAGAATCACTCCTTTCTACAACACTTCACACAGTTTCTGATTATTGTAAGCAACACCGTCTGAAAACTCATTCACAGATCGCGTTATATAATAAATAATGAAAGTAAATAAGAATTAAAAATCTAGGTATCGATTTTATTCAGGACAGTTCTGTCTTTTCGAAAAATTTTCTCCATATTATAAATTTTAGAGCAGTCACACACGTTTCCCGATCTTTAAATATCGACTCCGATGAGGTCAAACGGGAAGACCATGCGTTGAATATTCGAATTAATTCGGGCCAATTCAGTATTTTGAAAAGATCAATAAAAAAATGAATTCGATGACTGCATTCTCTAATTTACCAAAATTGAATTTAAGTGTTGCGGAGGAACCTTTATCCAATGCACCCGCCAGAAAAGAAATGAAACAATGACGAGCATCAATAAGAATAAGTTTTGAGTTTTCATTGCGATGAAATCATTTATTACAAGGGGGATAAAAGTGTTTACTATGAAAGCAAACAAGGGTACACTTGTACTTCAACACCCAAGTTAATGATGCTCTCTTGTCCAAGGGATCCAGAAGAACTTAAAGAGATGACTGCTCTAAGCTACCGAATAAAAGAGGCGCGGATTGGCAGAAGTGACACACTTTTCTACTTTGAGGAATATTAGAATATCATATGACGCTAAATCTGTCTCTGAATTTATACTAGTCAAAAATTGCAGTCATCTCATCAAAACACACGAGCATTTTTTGAAGTTATCAGCTCCACATTTCCTTTCGCTCTGATTTCTTCAATGCCAAAATTTCGCCCTAGGTTGGAATTCATACCCGATTTTACTGCTCATGATTGGCTACATTAAGGTCGCCGAGAACTTCATTTCTTAAAAAACCCGTTCTTATAAAATCCTTAAGAGCTGCAAACGAATGACCTTCAAATAACCTCAGGACCGGGCCGAGGGACGTCGGCGCCTGGAGCCATTTTCTTCGGCGCCCCAATAGTCTGAAAATTACCCCCGAACATGTTTGAAGGTTGCCCCCTTACTGCCAGGTATCTTTTCCAACAGGAATGTTTTTTTATTTAGACTTCAACTTCTGAACTCTGATGCCCTGGCACAGCGAGGGACATTTTTATGTCCTCCTCCCTTTCAGACCTCTGAGCTTTGAATAATACAGAAACGACATAATAATCCATTTCTCGGTGTCATTTTCATCACCAATTTCAGAGATTATTAACCTTACGGTTCAGATCTATCTTTGATGGCTGTAGAACTGTATTCCCAAAAGAAACGACACATCTTATTGAAATTCCTCATTATTTATGCCTTCTATTGATCCTTCGAAAGCTACTTGAGGGAATCCTCTCGAGATCATCGCGTCAGAAACCACTTTCGAAAAAAACAATTATACAGCTAGCTTGCGTATAAAATGACGCACGCACCCCGCCAAAAAGGGTTTTCCCTACGCGCACAGCGGAAGAGGTCGCCACGGGATAAAAAAAATACCAGCATCGGGTAAGATAAACATTTCCGCTAGACGAGCACCCGAGTTAATACAGACCCAGTTAGAAGCAATAGGGACGCGTCCTATATAAGCGGACCATTGAAAAAGTTAAACTTAGACCAGTAGTAATGCCCCTTGCGTGTCTAAAAATACTCGAGAAAACAACCGATTGGTAGGGCGGCGGATGGAAACATCTCTTTAGAGCGCCAAAAACGCGTGCGACATTTGTTCGTCACGTGAAAGACAACGCCTGCCCCAATTAGGCCGTCGCGGACCGAAAAACCTATGCACCACAAGTCCAGAGGGTGGCGAGATTTTTTTCAGCACCCAAAGAAGTGAGGGCCTATTTCGGCTACTTATCGATCGAGAATGATTCACTATGAGAGTCGTGAAAGACGAGGCGATAAAAACCTGGTTCCAGGTGCATTCTGGCTGTTTCAAATAAAGCTGGAAGTTGCGTCAGCGGATGAGTGCCGACACCCCAAAGACTCCTTCCAAAGGTCATGGAAAGAAATACGCGGTGAGGTGAGATAGAAGATCTTCACCGACGTCGGCGCTACTTCGCGTGACGGCGCCTAAAGGTTTAAAATCGTAATCTGCGGGAATTTCGCGGATTGCCAAACAGTTATCGAGAGTTAGGTTTTCATGGATACATATGATAAGACGTGAATTACTGAGAATTCTTACGTAGGCACGGCAATCTTACATTTTGACCAATATTTTATTCCAACAGCAATGCTGTCATTTCACTGGAACCAGAGTAAATATAAAGAGTAACAATTTTTTCACGGGAATTCGCAAAAAAAACTAAACTGGTAATATACCGAATGTTCAATGAAAATAAATTTCAAGGTGATAGCTCGCAAAGCAAAGAACATTTCACATACTTGTGAAGCCAAATTGAAATAGGTAAATTTAGAGTGCCTCGAATGTTATGGTAATATGCGCTAGACAAATTGATTCATTACGATAAAACTACTGATACCACCAAATGTAACTCATAATGAGTTGAAGTAAACCAGTTTCAAGATACGAAGAGCGATATCTCCTCAATTTCACCTCAAATTTGTCCTTATTTCTACAAATCAACGCAACTTTAAATCTACGCGAGAAAGGTGGAGTAGTTTAGAACCGGTTTTAATCAAGAAGATTTGCAATTTAATGCATAAATATTATACGGCTAATTCATCATGAAACCTAACACAAAAGATTTTTCAAACATCCCTTATACCTTAGAACGGCTCGTCTAGTGAAATTTACATTCTCTTCTCTAAAACCAAGTCAAGGTTCCGAAGAAACGATTTTTTACGCAGTTATTTCTTGTGATTCTGAAGGGAAAGAATAATCCAACAAGAAACACAAATTCATAACAAGGTTGAACACAATCGATATACATTCAGATTTCTACGTTTTTTCTAATTGCCATTTCTGATAGTAGTAATTGGCGAAACGAAATGATTGTCATTTTTGAAATCACATTACGCATAAAAAAGATAACAATGAAAACTATACGTCTGAACTGTCAGTGTTCCCGACCAATTCAACGCTAAAGGAAGGGATAAATGACTTACTATCCGTAAACATTCTCCAACATGGGACCTACATGCATAAAACTAACACTGTGTACGCCCAGAAACTTAATCCCATTCGTATCATACACGCTTTCTCTTTAACCTCGATGATCCAAATGGGCATGTTTCCGTTAGACTGCACCCTTAAAAAGTAAAACTTCACTAAAAATATCACCGAAGCCTAATAAATGAAGTCGGTAGATTCGTTTTAAAGCTAACATATTAAAGAGTGAAATAAAGTTTGGGCAACGAATTTTCCCTGATGATTATGCTGCCCTCTGCAGATTAAATCCCAAATTGGAAACCTGTGCTTCTCGCAAAAGTAGAATCATTGGGAGAATGCCAATTACTTCATAATACTAACATTCCATAATTCCTTATATTTATATGCTTTGCCCTTCAAATTCTGGCGATGGTAGATTTCGCCAATTAAAAGTCGTAGCTCTCGATCTAAAATGTGGGACCAAAAATGGAGAAAGTGAGGACCTTGGGCAGGTCTGAAAAGGAGGAAGCCAAATGGATTGAAAACGCGGAAAACGGATTACGATTTTGGGAGTCGCCAAAGGTTTGCAAAAATGACGAAGTCGACAGCTCGATTTCGCACATTCCAGCATCGCATAGGGTAAAAAACAGGCGGGGCCTCGGCTAATGAAAATAAACCAAAATTTTTACCTGTGCCGTTTGGAAGGTCGGTCACATAGGTGATGAAGCATTTCACCGAGGAATTCGGGTGTTCTTCTTTGGAAAGACCTCTCCTCAATTCCAGCTCCAGCCGATGCTTCACTTCCAGCAACTTTTCGTCTGTCAAGATCAAATCCCGGCATCTTTCTTGTACCTGCCAATCGTAAAGAAAATTTAAAGTATTAAAAACCATGTTGATAAATGCAAATGATAAATCTAAATTCCATCATCATCTTCAGGTATTATGCGAATAATTGATATGCTACTTCAGTAATTACTATTTCAATGAAAGTAGAATTGCTTTCTTAATGAAAAAGTAGAAACGTTAAATCTCCAAATTTTTGTTTTAGTTTTCCAAATTTCGCATGACGAAAATCCTTACAATGAAATAGCTATTTAAAACAATACGTATTAATAATAAAACAATCAAATTTATTTAATATAAGCTAAAATTTTTAGTCGATTCATCAACAACGCAATACCCAGAATTAATTACAAGGAAATTCTTTGTCGATAGAGACAAACAATAGAGTAACTTTGCAGAAGTTATCTTCCTTTGCTTCTCGAGTGAATATCCCTATTATATACAGAATAATTTCGTTTCAAGCATTTCATCTAATCGTAATGTCTTTCCTATGACTGCATTTTTGAGATAATAACACCACCAACGATGACTTAGCCAGAAAATTATGTTCATGGGATAGTAGTAGTACTTTACGTAAGTATTAAATCCACGGTACTTCATCTCTGCCAGAAGATTCAGCAAGACATTTCAAAGCTATTGTATATAAGAGTTCTTTTCATAATTGCAACTGCATCAACTGGGCTGCTTGCATTAATCATAGACATACACATCCAAAACGCACTTTAAAACACACGGATGTTGCGCCATCGATATTTTACGAGACTTTAGCTAACCTCTAAGATTCACCATTCCCTTTAAGAGAAGATGATTGACACGATACTTGAAAAGAAAGTGCGCTCTTCGCCTTCCTCTCTTTCTCGGACTCATCCTCTATTCACCATTCGGAGGAGGATTCTAAAGGGGGCATTCAAAGGAAACGCGAGATCCAAAAGTTAGTTCCTCGGAACTCCGCACCCATATTTCACCGAATTAATTCACTTCTGAGGGCAAGGATGGATGTCTGTGATTATAGAACTGTACACACAAGTACATTATGAAAAAAGGTATAAAGTTTTTCGATTCAGCTTAGTATCTCACCAGCGAAACTTCTTAAAAAGTTTCATATAGAGAAAGAGGGCCTCATTTCTTCCTCAGAGATCTATGCATTTAAAGTTTTAACCTCCAAGTAATCGCCTATGAAACATTCGAGCTAATATATCCTGATTACCTGCACTTAGAGATAATTAAACTGAATTAAAACGCTTCAAAATATGTAACCAAGATTAAGTTTGAAATACCTAACCAAGTAATCAAGAATAACACTTTTTAATAAAATTTTTCATCATATATTACTACTATTCCACGCGATAACTTTCGCTTAAAATAAAATGAAATTAATATGTGAATGTATACTTAAATTTTAAATAGAGTTTAAGTCTGCGCATCCTGATATTACTGATATACTGACATAAACTAACGATGTGATTTCATGATTACAATTTACAATCCTAAACAGTCATATGAATGGAATGAGAATGGACCTGACCTTCCTCCTACCAGATGACTTGGAGTCCTCTAAGCAAAAACCTTAGAAAAATCCTTCCGACGAAGGAAAACGATTGTTTAAAAGAGAAAGGGCGACAGACGAAATACAACGAGCACTTTATCGATCCCGAGTCATTTCCAATCTCTCATTAAGCTGGACCGAAAACTGATATCTTATTCAAAAACGCAAAAATTAACGCTAGGCATTTAAAATGTATTTGCGCAAGAGTAAATCATTGGAGATTTCATACTAAATCTGTAGAAACCACTATTCCGTAACCATCCCTACTAAACAGCTACGAAGCAATTTGAGGTCGAACCAAGGTCACCGCTTCAACATTCTCCAGAGGAATAGATTCTGGTTTCTCCAAAGACGATCGATGTCACAAATTGAAAAAACCTGACTAGAACTTATTTCAACCTACATATCACAAAAGCTGAGGTAACCCTTCACTCAAAAAGCTTTCATTGACGTTTGCCACTTGAAATTAAAGAGATCGTATCTCATTTACTTAAAGAATCTTCTTGTGTCGTTGAATCCGCTTTAAGATACATTTTTCGGCTGAAAATTTGAAACATTTCCGAGAATTCGCTTCGATGAAAACCCTCGAAAAAATCGGCACTCATTTCGCAAAGGTTAGAAGAAACGCAACCGAAATCGAGAACGAGCGCGAATTACGAAATGTAATTAAAGATGGTTATACCCAATCAAGCCCATCGCTGTAAAACGTGCTAATATTTTAACGGTAAAATCAACCGGGAGTTAAAGGGCCAGAAAAATTACGCGAGCGTTCAAAAAAGTTAACAGTTACTTCGGATTGAACCCTTTCGTGTCTTAAGTTATTTACTTTCGATAACCACGCATCGGTGTCTGCAGATCCAATGACCTTGCGAAAAAGCTGCGACCTCTCGGAGGATGCGTCGTTATGAATCGATCAATTCCTATTTAAGTGGATGCGTAAATGCGCGCGCCTTAGAATGGCATAAATAAAGCCGTAGTCACTTGTTAAGATCACTACGACAACTGCAGTTTGAAACGCACCACTCTCTTTATCCGCATTAATTATCGAGACAAAGTGCACAAATATATGATAAGAAGTTCCTTCAATCGTCTTTTTCGCAATTAATCCATCATTAGAAGATGATATTAATATCTTACGCGAAAAACAGGATGGTAAATTATGTTGTCAAATTAAACAAAATTTAATCGAAAAAAATTCGAATGAAACATTTTATCTGCTATAATGTCATTCATGCAAGATGTCATGATAAATATTTTACAAATCATTATTGCCGAGAAAGAATCGAGCTACGCAAGAAACATATTTACGCCCTCATTCAGGCAGCATGCAGATATTTTCTAGCGAGGGAAGCATCTGCAACCCGATCTTACCGACAGAGTGGCGCAGGTGAATTTTCTCACGGAAAGTAAAACTGGTGCATTACTTAGAAGGTCTGAATAGCTATTTAAGTAGATGTTAGTCTACTTTGCTGTGACAGCGAGATATGGAGATAAGGGTAAGATTGAAATCTATAATAATTTTTTTCCAGGAGTGTAGTAAGATTTCCCTCAATCCTCGTCTCCACACTCTGTCAATGCTATTTGGTAAAGAAGTATTTTCCAGATAGTTCAGAATCATTTTGATATGTTTATAACGCAAAAAATATAGATTATAAATTCGTATGCAATAAATAAGTTTAGTCGCATCATCGTCGACGTTCTGACTATGTCACCTTTGACATTGACATTACGACGAAAGTTAGGGATACACTTTCCCTCTAAATGCCGTGAATTATCAACAAAATTCACCGGTTTCCACGAGGAGAAATATTTTATCCTTTTCGGTTTTTATCTTTGTCCGGATCATATCTGAGAATTTTTACTGACGTATGGGAAGAATTCCCAACGCGAAATATCTAATGGCATTACTCATCGAGCACCTGATTTTTATTTTCGACATCCATCAGATACAATAACGATAAGACAATTAACATTTTTCTGAAGGAAGTTCCAGCTGGCAAATGTTCAACAATCAATTGACAGTTACCCATTGTTGGCACTACGGCACGTGCTTGTTCCTCAATAATACCCTCGTAATGACATACGATAGTGGAGCTCCCGCCCGGAAGATTAATGATTCTTCGGGGCATTCCCATTTATAAGTGGGTCTTTAGGGGGATGGGGGAAGCTCCGCCACGCGAAAGTCCATGCTTTGACTTTTTGCCGCCATTCGTCGACATAAAAGAGTACTACGTCGACTCCTAAGTGCCCTGATTTTTTATTCAACCACGAGGTAAGGTCAAGGTCGACAGATAACAGTTCGATACCACCGAATATTTCTGCATCATCCCCTGACAACATCCCTTCGCCCACAGGCACTTCATTATTTAAGACCCTCTCCCGTCTGCACGCAGTCTTCCGAAAGCGGCTTTCGCTCGGGGGGCCCGAAAGCGCGGAAATCAATACAAGCCCGGAGGCGGAGGAGGGTATGGGGCAGAATCGAAAGTAAAGCTGGTGGTGCATTGACCTCTCCCCTTTTCCCGCCCAACTATTCTGCGGCCTTGCCCACCGAATGCACTTTGGCGGGCCGACCTGCAGCGAACTGGCAACGCGGGCCACGTCGCTGAATGAGGCCGAGACGCCGCCGCCCCCGAGGATCCCGCAATCTCATTGGCCGGTGGGAAAGGCGTGTCGGAAGCCCCCCACCCGGCCTACTATGACGTCATCCCGCCTGCACCCCACACCGCTCCTTCCGTTCTAATCTTCTCCACTCTAACAGCTAAGTTGCATCACCCCCCTTATCGCGGAGAATTCCGCGAAACTCTCGGTTTCGACACTCCGCGGTAAAAGGCGCCGAGGACTTCTGAGGAAATCGCCGGCAGGAATCTGCAGACGCATTCTGGGAGACTTCGTACCTGATCCGAAAATAAAAGTCCTTTGGTCATGCCGTGAAAAATTTCCACCTTCGCCGAACATTATTGCCGCATGCTGATAATCTTCTACTCTCATCTATTTTCGAGGGAATTCCCTTTCTAAACTAACAGTCAACTGTGCTAACATAGGCAACTCATACCTAAATAAATATTCGAAAATTTTCTTTCTTTCATCTTATAAGTTCCGTCAAGTCTGGTCTAAGTCATTCTCGATGAGACGTCTCTCTTAAAGCATCTGTCAAATACCATCACATACACCCAACATTGCTAAAAATCTCTAAAATGGTTCCGCAAGAATTTTACTAGACCTGGACATGAAAACATTCCATACAAAGCTCTCTAATGCTTGAGGTAACGGGTGATTTCCTTTCGTCTTTATAACTAAAGCAATATATTTTGTTATTCTTATCTCTGAGCAGGCTTTTTGTATTTCAAAAGGTGTTTTGTACTGTAGTGTTCCAATACAAGGATACTTTCAACCAACACCGCACGAATTCAGCACACCAGAAAAATCTATGTCAAATGGTTCTGACATCGCTGGTGTCAACTCCCTTAACAAGTGAATTCCACAAATCCTCCGGAACCTATGCAAAAAATCACCAATGGCAACAATGGACCATCAGAACCATTGGCAGACCTATATATCATGTAATCAGTAACCGTCGACGCAGACCCAAACGCATCTCTAACAATAGTCTAACAATAGTAACGGCTTGCACCTGGCTGGTCCTGTCTAAGCATTCCAGCAACGAGGGTGCGTGAAAGCCGTCCGAAACCGGTTTCTCAGAAGATCGCGAGCGAGCGATGCAGAAATAACGGGGTCGAGCAGCCCTTCCGCCTCCTGTCGTTCACGCGAAAAAAGATCTGGGCAGTCTTCAGGGCCGGTCGGACACGTTCAGCCATGGAGTAAGCTAAAGAGATTAAGACCAGAGGTTTTTTGGAGGACTTTTCTTCGCACGCATCCTAAGAGCCTTACTGGAAAATCCGGGAGATCTCGAGAAAAAAATCCATCTCTCGGTGACGCCAAAATATCTCAGCTGTTATAGTGTCCTTGAGCATAAAAAAATATAGGGCTCTGGTCCTTGGAACATGATAGCCATCTGGTAGATAGGATTCGACCTGGATGGAGGCTGGAGCATAGATATCCTTTACGACCATTCGTATTGGATTCATTTCTCCGTCTTTACAGGTTTCCCGCTGCATTCCAGCCTGTGGTCGTAGATTACGATTGCTTAAGGCAGTGCTTTCCTACACTTTTACTTCATGGTTCAGTTTCACTGTTGCCGAATTCAAGGAAATAAAATAGCAGCGAATTCGAATGGAAACATTTTGCTGTTGTAATAGATAAGTATCTTTAAATTAAATGAAAAATAAGCGAATGAAAGATTTAGTGCTTTCCTGGTGTATGCTGTGAAGGAAGTCTTCTCGGGTTTTCCACCAGGTACTTGACCTGGTGGAAAACCACCAGGTCAAGTACCTGGTGGAAAACCCGAGAAGACTTCCTTCACAAATAAGCGAATGCACAACTTAAACCTGTATGCTGTTCGAAATCTCCCAGAAATTACGAGAGACACCAAAATCTTGTGTGCCGCGGCATTCTGGTTGGTAAATTTACATTATCACCCAGCAAGCCACCTGTGGAGTATGGCAGAGGGTGTATTAACACCAACACAAATAACTCACTCGTCTGTTTGCTTCATTAATAATCTTCGCAAAGATTGACCAGAAGTAACGATCTATTTTAGCTTCGGCATATTTAGTTGGGCTAATAAGCGAAAGCTATGGTATCTTACAGTTAATAATAAATTCAATGTCATAACTCGACACTTCCTCAGCTACTAAGTAAACAACACCAATGCCTCAATTTCAGATGCCTCGCAATTCCTCGGAAGCCCCAAAATCGAATTTCCTGGTGCTAATTCCGTCATGCGGTCACATCTTGTTCCTTTCCACGAAGCAATCTCCTTTTCCTCCTTCCTACCGTTTATTTTTTTACAAGACGTCTCCTTTTCTCCAACCCAATTTCGCAATGACTCACGAAATTCCTCCGAGAATCCCCCTCCGATCCGCGGACGAATTTCAGGAAATATAGCGAATAAAACATAGGGCACGTAACGTTTTGACGGATTACGTAAACTCCTGCTAAAAAGTTGCGGGGAACGAGTGAAATAGAAAGTGGTGGGCTCGGGAACCGATCGAAACTTGGAAAGCTCGCCTTGGTAGGGAAACAGGCGTCTATGGGGGAGAGGAGTCGGCTCTGAAAATGCATTCGGCGTGGGCGGATGATGGGGATAAAAACAAGCTATCCAAAAAAAGACGCTAAGGAATGCGTAGAAAACATCTTCGTTTTCGACGAACGCAGTTCGCCTGAAATCCCAAAAAGGAGAGTAGATATCTAAAGAATCGATACCTGCTGATATATCTTGATGAATGGATCACGTTTCAATAGCCTTTTGGTACTGGGTAGAGGAAAATGTATCATACATTTATTTTTGTCTCAATCTTGTCCAGAGCTGCGTTGATGTGGAAGCTACTGAGGTACAATTGACGATGATAAATTTAGCCGACATTAAGGTTTTTTGTTGTTGAATGCTATGAAAAGTGTATTTCTATAGTGTGATTCGGTTACACTTTCGCTTAAGTTTTCATTATAGAATTCAGGCTCAGTGAGAAAAGCAATGGGAAACTACCTCGATCCTCATCTCAACTCATTCTCTCTCTAGAGTTTTATTAAGCCATACCCGATTGTTAGAGCTTTATACCATTATTAATATTTGTAGGTGGTGGGTTAGAGATTCAAACCGACATGTGGGCTGAATACAGTGCGGACAGGTGAAGAATCGATATCTGATATAAAAAATCAAAAGACGAATTTTATTTCCGAAGAAACCTCCTCAAAATGGCGTCTTAAACAAATTCCTCTTATAGACGAAAGATGCTGAGAGAGTGGAAGCCAACGTAAGGCAATGTCGTTGCAGCGCGTCGATAGGACACAGAAACAAGGGCGTCCGAAAGGACTAGGCGTCTAAAGGACTTCAGAAAGGACGAATGGAAAAAAATAGAAAGCGAAATAATGCAAAAAGGTTGGCGAATGTCGGAATGCGCATCATTTATCCACTTCATTGGACCCGCCTTCCCTTCAGGGGTGGGGATAATTGCATCCTACATCTGTCATTGTCATTCCAACAATGTGAAATTGAAGGCTCTTTCATTGTTTAAACAAACATTCCTTATTAATTTCGTCCACATCAGTTATGGCAAAAATAAATCCGCGCACTAACAGATGAAAGCTATGAAAGAATCCAAGCGGGTTGGCGTCTGACCCTCTTCCAACCCCCGCCGATGCCTACATGCAAAACTGCACGTAGCCCCCCTCAATGGGGTAGCAAAAAATGCATTTACCCAACGGTACGAGATATGGTGTTTTAATAGGACTCATTTGCTTCGCATCTCTGCAGAAATAAGCATCGCCTGCCTTGACGAACCGTTGCAACTTCCATCGCAGTTCGGAAATGGAACATTACTTAATAAAGCACCGTTCTTTGTCCGTTTATCATTTTAGGTTATCCTTATTTGGCCACTCTATTCTAATGATTTTATAAAACCCAATTTTGAACAAAAATAGTTTGGTTATTACAAAAAATAGATCACTTAATACTTAATTGAGCAATTCTTTGAGATGGCCAACCTCCATTACTGAGGGGGGTATAAATAAAAATTTTTCGGAATCAATAACCAAACGATGCTTAATTAATGCATTACTTCGTCAGAATTCCTCTCCATGGCTTATCTCTCCCACCGGGGATTTACCGTTTCCGACGCAGTGCACTTCTGCACCATCCATCCATCACCTGTCACTGTATTGGAGACATTTTACGCGTTTACGCGGCAAATTCAGCGACCACAACGCCGACAATGTCTCAATTTCTTCCGCTCCAAATTTAAAATGTATGACATTGTTGTGACCCTTAATTTCCTCAGCGTAAACTTCCTCCACGTACATTCCTCGCCAATCGGCATGAGAAGGTAGAAGGAAACAAATGACACGACCGTTTTATGAGGAACTACCACGGAAGGCTGATGACTAATCAACCGAAACGGGATCTTCTGGAGAAGGAATGCCGCCGGTGTGGGGCGTAAACAGGCGTTATGTCACTCGATCGATCTGGAGCAGTAATCCCTAATCCTAGCTCAAGAGGGATCATCACCTAGCAGTCGCGGTGTATAAGAGATAACAGGAGAAAAGAATAGTATTTGCCTTACTAGATTGGAGGACCTCAAGTTCTAATCACGCCGCCCGCGAAAAGATGGAAGAAATGCATAACAACGGACATAAACAAAACGATTCCGATCAATTAACGACTACTATATTTTTTATGCTCGAGTAATTACTTGTCGAGGTCGAGAATTGACCGTAAAAACGATTGGGTTATCGAAAACATTTAGCCGGCTTTGACCCGCGTCTCGTAGAGGTCAGCCGCAGCGGCAAGCTGAATGAAATTGGAAATTAATAGCATTTTGAGATGAGAAGTGATGACAGATGACGCCCGAACTACGCTTTAAGCGCGTTATCATTTATTTACGCAAAGATATGTATCCTTTGTCGTAGAGCATGTCTATTTTCGCCAGCTGAAGGAAACAAAAACGTTTAAATGCCCAAGGCTCCGTTCATTAACCTCCGCAGCTTCTCCGCATTGTTCAAATATTTACGTATTGATTGGTGTGCTGAATTACTAACAATCGCGACCAAGAAAACAAAATAACTGAGAAGGAATTCAAAGAAACAATATCAAAATTATAGAAGATTATTTTTTTCCGCATAAATGAATAATCTTTTTTAAATTGAACCCTATAATTAACAGGAAGCGCATATATGTAAAAAAATTCCATTTATATACATGACTTACATACGATTTCCATACTTTTCTTGCTTGAACGCGGATGTATTGAATTTATAAAGCGAACACATGCAATGCCGTAGATCCCTGCATTAGCAAGATTCTGACAGCAGCAAAAGCGTACGACCTTCGTCCGCCCTTCAGGCTGTTTTCAGGAATTTCGATTAGCCAATAAGATGGAATGGATGGAACAATAATATATATATCCTGAGATGTGAAAAATTGCATCTTCTACGGTGGTATTAGCGTCAGATTCTTGCATCACATATCAAGAAAAGACAATGAAGATAAGACAACTGCCAAAGGTTACACCTGACAAAGGTTGACGCGCTACAATTATAAACAGGTCGATTACCGCCCACGGAATCACTGATACTTGCATTTGGCATCAAAGGTTAAGCTAAGATTTAAACAATAGAACTTAAACTATAACAAAATGTCTCGTAAACAAATGTCAACCTGCAATCAATTTCACGTATGACAATCGAATTCTTCGGCAATGTGGTCAAGAATAAAATAAATTAAATTAAAATTTTAATTTAGAGACCATCATTATTTAGTAACAATGGTTTGGTAGTCTGCCAGTGACTGAGAATGAAAAACGCGACGTATAAAAATAAATACTAGAAACAGAGATGTCGTTGAAATTAATTATATTCTTTTAATCAGAACGTTAAGTCAATGAAATAAAGCTTGAAATAACTTAAAAGCAGCAAAAAATACAAGTTATCATGGAAATACAAAACACCAATCACTGACAGCATAAAAAACTACTAATATTGCATAAAGGAGGTCAAATGTTGGACACTATAAATTTCATGGAATTCATGGCATAATATGACAGAAAGAGTAATCGTGTAATTGCTTTTCTAATTAATAGAGAATGAAATCAATTAGTTCGCACAATAAAATAGTTAATATCTACTCAAAGTGAATATGGTTAAAAAGAAAAGGCCTTCCTGCTTTGCATAACTACGTTATTTGAATACGCGGTGATCTTAATTGGATGTAGAAAACTAGAAGTGGTAACTTAATATCATTTAAGCGGATCCTCTGAAGCATGACTAAAGGAAGCCCCATCCATAGTTTCACCAAAGTTTACATTATCGATTGTTTATCAACAACTCAGCGCAAACTCTCGAAGATATTCTTTAAAATATTTCACACATTAAATGACAGCTTGAAAGCATTAACTTATTCAGAAGGGAGATATTTCTATGATTTTCCTACTTCGACCGCAATCGGTACTACGATAAAAATTATACATTCACCTGTTATGATAAGTATCTTTCATATGATAAAACATTTCAGAATCAAGTTTTCCCTCTCTATTTGTTAAATAACAAAAGAATTATAGGGTTGACGTGATTGGGAGGATGAACCCTAGGGCGCCCCATGAACCCTGTGCGCATGACAACCCTTTCCTAACAGACGACCTCTGTCAAAAACTACTTCTATTTTCCCTCCGATTATCTAAATAGAAGCCGGAAAAGAGAACCTGCTAAAACACACTTTTAATAGCCATTTAAAAAAACACTTCTGCTTTCGTGCCAAGAAACCCTCACACGTTACGCACCGACCGCTTCCCGTGTCTACGCTACCGGCACATCGCCAAACACGCCTGTTAAACGCACGGGGCATCGCTCTCCGCCAATTCTACTAAATCACAATTCCTTTGTAGAAAGCGACCCAGTCACCTCGGCGGATCACCCAGGGCAAGGGAAACCTAAACGGAAGAAAACCAAGTACTCACCTCGGAGAAAGCGTCCCTCATCGCAGAAATGTGTACAACTCTATCCTCTACTGCACCGATGAAAAAAAAATCCCGAATGCGGAGTGTCCGTGTACGGCAGAACCTTTCTGATCGACTCTCGGCTCTCGAATGCTGTCTCTAAGTACGAGGACACCAATGAAAATGCCCGGTGTCTCTTAGCCGTCTGAGGGGAGGGTGGGGAACGGGGTCACCTTGAGATCTCTCCCTCTCGTTCGTACTCCAGCCGCTTCCTTCCTCACGGAAAACCCTCACCAGCGCCACCCCACGCAGGCGCTCGATAAGCACACGTAGCATTGTGACGTCATCCGCAAGCGAGCGGGAATCAATGGCACACGTGACTCGAGGCAGCTGCGCCCCGCCCATCAGCGCACCTATCCGGACGGACTTTCCCTTCTGCCGCCTCCAACGCCCCCTTTCTTTCCGCGAACCCGAGGAAGGTACTACGAAACGATCCCCGTGATCTTTTCGCTCGTCACGTACGCGCGTCTTCTCGGGACATCTTTTCGGGTTATTCCGCTCATACTTTCGGGACCTTCGCCCGGTTTTCATCTTACGCGGTTCTCGGTAGGGGAATTCGCGACTTGCCGCCGTCTTGGCGATTGAATCCACCGGTGACGTCATGGTTCCTTCGTCGAACCGGCGTCCTAATTGTTGACGAGATATTCCGCACGTGTTGCAGGATAAACATGAGGCGCGAGGGGAATCTCATTTGGCGCATGGCCGAAATAGAAACGGCACCTTTCCGCCTTCGCCTAGCTCGGATCTATTTGTTTTTTTCTTTTAGCACGGACTATTTCGTCTGGCGTGTTTTCGTTCCCGGTTGTTTTAGTTGCCATCTACGAGTGCTTAGATAAGATAGGCGAGAGAAATTTTGCAATTTTCTAATCGGATATCGTGAAGGAAAACTTTTGAAAATGAAAACACTGACTTTGAAAGGTTAGTTCCTAATTTTTCAATCGTCACGCGAAATTGGTTTCTTGCGGAGTAGAACTAAATCCAAAAAAGAAAATCCCTAAAGCACTGACGCTTAAAGAGATAGACAAAACAGTGAATATTAAACAATACAATTCGATGTTCGATGCAACAATCGAAAGTTAATTTTTCATGTATTAATCTCGTATTTTTTGGAGTTTTCTCTTTTAATTTGTATGCTTTGGATTGGCCTTAATAACTCCGAATTATGGAAAACGTTTTCCTATCGAAAACAGGGGCGAATTTATTTAAATTTTTTAACACATTTTCTTCTTCACTTATAAATACATATTAAGTTTTTCTTGTGCATTTTTTAACTTTTAGGAATTGGATGCCTCTGTGCCGCCGTTGTTGGGTTTACCAAAGTATGGATGAATGTTTACGGGTGATAAGGGATAAGTAAATGGTGAGACAATCCATGAAAGTGATCATTATCAATAATCAATAACTTACTATCCGTTATAACGAGATATATGAACATTAAATTAAATAACTTACGACTTTGTCTACATGGATGGGAAGGACATGAATGATTTCTTATTCCTTTCATCAATTTAGTTATTTGTAGCATCAATCGAATCAACCTATAGTAGGGAGCAGCTAGCCACTGAAACAAGAATAAAATGTACACAAACTCAATTGAATATTAATAATTCTTAAACTGAAGGATAAACGCCTACGTTCACTCCATAACGTAAGCACATCTTCGAACGGGTTGAGGTAATTTCATACGACTGCACACGTACGGATGACGCAATTGACTTTTTTTTTGCAGTTGGAGAGAAAATTAAAGGAGATGCCGAGATCTCTTGCCGAAATATTCTGTTGACTTTACGTATGTTCTTTTTTGTATTTCGCAGCCGTCATGCATTTTGAAATCCGTTGCCTAATTTCATCAGCGTCTTAACGCGGCCCGCATGCCCATGCAGGGGGGGGAGAGGACTTAACAGTTCTGCACTAACCTCGACACCTCTTTTGGTATTGTTCCGATTTTCGCTGGCGACCAGATCTATTTTCTTCCCCTATGTTTGTAAACGTTCACTCGCGGCCATATTGTCAACAGAACTGGAATTAACATTTAAGCACCGAATTCATGCTTTAATGATAAGAGATACTATTGATTTAGTTCACCTTTTATACAAATGAAAGATGACGAAATCTGGGACGCGCGAAATCTCCGAATTCGCGTGTAGTTATTTCGTCGGAAGTGATAAGTTCTGCTAAGTTGACCACGAATGTGACTGGAGAATCACGGAAGAACTTAAGCATGCATTTCCGCATCTCTCCATGGATGAAATGTTGACTTACCACTTTAGTTACCTTCGTCGGATGAGATCGCATAAAACGCATTCCTAGATCTTCCAACGGCCAATTGCGCAAAAGAGTATCGTTCACTGACCACTGTAAGAAGCTCGTTCCACTTCAGAGGATTCACCAAAATGAATGTGCGTCTTTTTTTGGAATCCAATATACTTCTGGAGAATTTCAGAAATACTGACTATGTTCATCACTCTTCATCTACGTTACGTGCGATTTTATAATTATAGCAGTTTAGGTTTAAGGGTAAACCCATGATGTGTTTGTAAACAAAAAAAAAGATATGGTAACTAAGCACTCGTAGCGTACATAGCAACGCCAAATTTCTTACATCATGAAAAGTTGTTAAAATTAATCATCATTGCTATTTTAAAGTACACATTGTGAATTTCATACGGTAAATCAAATGTGCATAAGTAAGCGTTGAAATATTTTCTCAGCTGTTATCATTAAATTGATGAAACGAAAGGCCTTAATTGCTATTCCCATCACGGATATCGGCGGGACATATAGGGACATAATGCTAAAGCCAATTTATGTAACTAGACCAATGACTTCGCTCGAAGACTCACCTCCTCTACGTACTGTCAAATAAGCGATTCATGACGTCACGTTTAAAACATGGCTTTGTTACCTAAATGACGGGAAAATAAAGAGACTTCGGTTTTCCGCATAATTTACTTATTCTATTTCTTATTTAGATATCTGTTTCCTGTTAATACCAATCGTTACCCCTAAATTCCGCTCATGATAGACCGTTGAAGTACTCGGTACACTTGTAATATGCGTATCTTCATCTTCGGATAAGAACTAGACACGATTTTAATCCTATGTATATATCAAATTATTTAGGAATTACTATTTTAGGAAATTCGTATGGTATTCTCCGCTTTGGAGATGGCAAAACAAACATTTCTATCGATCCCTCGGTTCCGAAAAACTCCCCGAAATAGTTCTCCGTGGATAGTGTCCACGCCTTGGCACGGTCTACGACGAATTAATTCTCAATCGAAGGAAAGAAAAGGAAAATTCGGAAGGTCTTAAGGTTTCATTCACTTCGAAGGACGATTCTCTGATTTGGACGAGGTACTTCTGAAAATAATGGCGAGCTTTCAAGGAGACGAAATAATGACTGATGCCAAAAGAAAGAAAGAGCAAATTGCATGGGGAAACTTCCGCAATTCTTTTCTTACGGATTATTTGGACTGTTAACCTACAGTTGACGAGCTAATAGCGATTTCAAGACTTACAAAAAATTACGAAAAAGTAACTGCGTAACTTTTATCCACGAGAATCATGATCGTTGTCCATACATAAAAATGGTACATACATTTACAAACATTTTCAAACGTTTTCCATTTGTTTCACCTCAAGAACAAAAACCTCTCACATCATCTTGAATTATAGCAATGGAATGACAACAGAAGAGAATCTCAGAGTTAAAAATCATCTTCGTGCCGACAGGTCACAGCACGCATGCGTTATTTTATGGCGATTTTCGACCCTCAGATTTACCCAAAATAATTCGCGGTCGATCAATTCGCTGAGGGAGAACTTGGCATCACGAAACGGCGGAGAAGCCCTTATAAGGCTGAGAATGTGTGAGAGGTATAAAGGCCAATGCCCCTCTCCTGAAAATGACACTTTAAAATGCCGCCTGAAGAATTAGATGTCCTAAAACGTCATCAGCAGGATTATTTTCACGCTCCGAAAAGCCCACTCGTATGCAAAGCAATCCACCAATAGAGAGGAGGAGTCAACAATGAGGCATGGAAAAATGAAGGGTGGCCATCTTTCAACTATTAGAATTGGGTTGTGCAACCTTTCCGGCTTATCGGAGCCAAATATGGAAGAAGAGACTTTTCAGTCTCAATCTCGCCTTTAATAAAGACCTTAATCATCCCTAAAGTTAGACAACCCTTCTCTCCTTTAAGTATTTCGTATACATATTTGTATCACTACTTTATGGCTCATTAATTATGCCAAAAAGCGCATTAAGTATACGAATGCCTTATTAAAATAATAATTATACCATACGTGCAAAGAGATGAAAAATCTATCCGGTATACAAGAAAAATAAAGTTTTACCTGAAACTAATGTAATTCTAAAGGGGGACTGGATAAGTTGATCGAGGAGTTCTACCTATTATATCTAGTAGGAGAAAATTTCAGGGATCAAAGTCTATTAATCTGGAAGATAGAGAGAGGGTTGGAACCTTTTGCAGATTGTATATTCGAAGACTATGTTATAGAGGAAGCAGAAACGCCATAGATATAATCTTGAAAAACATATAAGACCTTGCTTATGTCTTACAATAGTTAATATGGCTTAATTCTTTTGTGAAGGATTATTGTACGATAACTTATCTCCGACAATGCAGGGAGGAGTTATGAACTGTGTGCAGAATACCATAAACAGTTGTATAATTTGATTTATAACAATTTATAATCCGTCGCTCGACTTACCATTAAGTCATGTCATTGCTATTGGGGAACTAATGTGCAGATTGTAATCACGTCATGGGTAATAAATCAACTTATACTAAAACGAATCTCCTGTAATAAGCCATATTATTCAACCAAATAATTTCCAAAAATAATGTAAAACGATAATTGATTATTTTAAAATTTGCTCAATTTATAGAAACAAGTTAAACAACCATTTGTAGCCTGAGTTTCTGGGTAATAGCTGTAAAAATAAATCCTTACCAAAATAAATAAACGTAAATTAAATTAGGCGTGTTGGATCAATTTTAATGAACGAAACCACTGATCTTGATGTAAACCAATTAACATTCCTAATCTAATCATTACGATGAATTAATATAAACTAAGATTAACATGACAAATTACAGAATTCAGAAATGCGAGAGAAGTAACCGAGAGATACATTCAACAATGAATTTTTTATTTTGGTTACGACAAGTTAACAGAGATATAACATTGCTTAGGGTGGTCACATCTTCGAAACCAACCCTGGTTATCAACATCACCTCCGATAAAATATTGTCATAAAATATTCGTTTCCTTCGTCGACTTTACTTCATTCCGCCATCATTTATCGATCCCATAATTGCGTAACTATTTAGGAAACAGATGAAGAATCACGATTATGTTTGAATGACATGCGGAGAAAGTGAAGGAGAGAAATTTTTGGAAGGAAGGAACTCATTGTTGCCACTTCCGCCCGACCCACGCGGGCTCGCGTCATGTCTGCCATCTATCAATTTCCCGGAATATGTGACAACGCCGTGTGACTGAATCACGAGTGTTTTCGGGATATACCATATCAAAGCGAAAAATACTGCGCTTAATTCATTTTTGTAAGCTAATAATCCCACGTGATGCACTTCACTCTTCCGTTTGTCTAAAACGTTTTATCTAACATCCAACTTCCTTCCTAACCGCGGTCGCCCGCATTTTCAAGTAACTTTTCCTTATTCGGTTCTGCCGTCATTGTTCACACCAAAATAAATCAAACACACCCTTATCTTTCTTAGCTCTATATTCCTCAATTTCATTCAAATACGTATTATTCAAAATCAACGATGTTTAGTTTGCTTTCCAATAGGCTTACGATTCTTCCTTTTCTTCCTCAGCTATACTTGGATCAAGCTTTCTCTTCCTGTTAATTGTCTGCTTACATAAGAGCCGTTTCTTGTTGTACGTCCTTTGCTCACTCGGACTAAGGTCTCCTACTGTTATTTTACATCATCAATTACCAGTTTTCCGATAGCCAATACAATCATCATATCGATGTCTCCATTTCGTCTTGTTCTTTACAATGCTACTTGTACATATCTACAGATTCTGTTGCAGATCTGCAACAGAAATCTTTCAGTTCTCCTCTGCAACTTCCATCTTCGACTTAGAATAATAAACATGTTTTCCTTCCTTCTGCATAATTTCTCTTCCCAATATTTTTCATAGAGTTTTCATCGTTACGGAGTATAAGTTCAATTTCAATAAGAATATTTGCTTATAAGTGGATGCCATTTCAGAATCATCACACCCATCATCTATCAGGCATCATTCACACCCTCTAAGTTTATTTTATCTCCGACACAACAATTCTTACCAAGACAATGCTTCATTAATTTAAGTGTACTATTTTTCATTTTGTTTGTAATTCATGTATCTCCAAATCATCTGGACGCCACATTAACTCTTTCTTCCATCTGCCGTTAAAATATTTCGCATACCTCTTCACTTACGAAGCTCTCCAAATATCGTAATTATTTTGCGGAGTCATTCTCCCATGGAAGATCTTAAGTCCAATGTAAAATTTACTTTGATTTCTACAAGTTCTAGCTCCTGATTCTTAATTGTTTATTCGAGTCGTTATACTTAGCTGATTATCCACCCTAACAGATTCCTTTAAGAAAATGAAAAACATGAGCGAACCGATAAGTAAATAAATCGTGTAATACTTAACCAACTATTTTGGACATGTTAATCGTCATCGTCATCTTATAAATAAAGTGGAAAGTTTTTAAGTGTGTAAATTCGCCTAAAGTTGGAGAACCAGTAGTTGCACAACTTTCAAAATCTAAAGATTAAATGTCTTCCGTGCTCACACAATAGGCTAACTTTTATTTACTTAACTGTTTCCAGTTATATCCCAGACCAGTAAAAGCGTTTAAAATATGGATATAAAGTCAACTTTTATCGTTCACAGGCCTTTTTTCTTTGGCAAAATTAAATTAGAAAGAAATGTACGAAACCGAGCCAAGTATCAAAAGAAGAAAAATTAAATAAAGAAGATTTTAATTTTTTTCAGGGAATAATGTCTTAAATTCATATTTCCGCCAATTTTGAAAAAATGAACGAAAATATTGTATGATTTTGTGGTTATAAACACCCATCCCCTTGACGACCCATGCCTTTTTCCCTTCAGAAAGAACAAGTAATTTAGGCTCATTCAAAAGTAAGGGGAAGAATTAATGATAGAGTATATGATGAGGAGGCAATTTGAGCATTTTCGTTTACGATGACAACTCGCTGGGTCAAATTTAGGAGTGTTTCTTAATCAGCTCGATTCTGCACATTTCAAGGGTGACATTTGTTGCTTTGCCACAATCTAGGAGGGGAGAAAATAAGACATTAATCACTGCAGAGAAAAACAAGAGAATTTTTGGGGGATTTTATGACATTTTTAGAAAAAAATGGTGTAAAAAGAAAACTTCGTTTCAACGAGGAAAAGGGTAAAGGTGACTTTGCACGTTAAGGCGTGCACTTAGGAAAAATCCCAAGGAAAAACGGACACGAAAAAACATTACCAGGACAGCTTTTCCTTGGGAAAATTTCGTTTCCTTCAACGCTAAGTGTAACAAGTGGATTTTCTTTTGAATTCTCTTTTGAAAGCTACTTTAGGTTATTTTAAGAATAAGTTCAACATACATTCTAGGACAATGGTTAAACCAAACGCCCAAAATTTACTTTGAATTCCTAAATGTGTTAAAAAAATAAAATTGAATAAAGTTTGAAGAACACTATCGCATTTATAATCTGATTATATTTAGCTCCTCCATTGTTAAGTCTCAACGTTATGATAAACTCAATCGTTGGTGATGATGAAAGTGAAATGACGCACGCGCGTCTAGAGGTCATGCCTCTATTCCTTTTTTATGTGCGGTGGGCGTGATCCAATGATATGATGATACCGCATTCTCACCTTTGATATCCCGGTAACTCTGCCTCATTTTTATCACCTTAGGGGAGGTTT
Source organism: Ladona fulva (assembly GCA_000376725.2). Classification (NCBI taxonomy): domain Eukaryota; kingdom Metazoa; phylum Arthropoda; class Insecta; order Odonata; family Libellulidae; genus Ladona; species Ladona fulva. The sequence goes on from KZ308192.1 coordinate 102,917, forward strand.
TATCAGTCGCGAAGTTTCCCATGATAATGCTCGGATGATGTGCATGCAGCATTTCGCTGAATCTCAAGTTGGTAAGTGGCTCCATATCCTCCTCGAGTTCCTTTTTACGCTCCTGCGAATGACATGATGTCCACTCTGCCTCATTTCACAACCTAATCGGCAGGGTTGTCTGGAAATTGTCCGGAAATACCCTCCACTGCTGTTGTTTATTTACCTGTCATCGACTCCCACATAGTCGTCCGAAATAAATAGACAGTGAGTGTGATATCTCGCCTCTCATTAATGTCTTCGACCCGAAGGCCGCTTTGAATTTCAACACCTCCACTATTGACTACCAAAAGTCCTGAAAAGTAAATAAGGCTTACTAGGCAAGATGAGGAGTTCATTCGATGAAGAGTGACCAAAACGAATAGTAGTAACTTTCATATTATTAATGAGAAAAGTTAGAATAAGACAAATGTAAATTTTTGTTCCGGTTTCGCTTCTTCTGCCATCGTCGAACCGGTTCGGACCGTTTCTCTCACTCCGACCATTCTAATGTTATGTTCTCCTGATAGTTTGTTTCATTATTTTTATATAAACTACATTACACTAGAATTTCAGAATACTTAGTAATAGTTAACTGCAAGTCGTAGTTACCAATGTTTAGTAAACTTTCATCCAATTACACCTCACTATTATTTGTATTTTTGGGAACCGAAAACTGGTCCCGGTTCGATACCATGCTCAAACTGGAAGCTGTGATTAGCCAGACTAATTCGTGATTCATAACGTCGGAGTAACCATTTAGCAATGTATTCATACGCTTTGAGATTGTGAGAAATCTCCTTGACCTTGCAGAGTTCATTTATTATCAGAAATATTTTCTTGGCGATATTCCACCAATTTTCCTTTTCAGTTATCCATCCAATCAGCTTCTCTTTATTATCATCCCAATAGTTTTCCTCATTTCGTCAATGGTTTCTGAATACTTCCTTATTAGAGATCTTATCCACCTGTTTGATTTTCTGCATCCTGCGTAATCCATGTGTTTCGTAACTTTGTTTATGTTATTATCATCCTTATAAAGAAAATTGACCGCTGCTATCTTTCAAATCAGCCATCAAATAATATTTCAAAAGATAATTTCTCAGTATTCATCGGAAGCGCAGTTTTTACTATTGATAACCTCTATCTGTCAGACTGTTCTAAGTATTATCCCATTCTTTAATTCTTCCCTTCAGCTATTTCTGTTTCAACATTTATTGGAACACTGTTATCTAGCAGTAATTTCATTACTTACGGTAAATGTATTGTTTTAACGATTAGTTTCAGCATCCAGAATTTCATCTGAAAATTTATACACGAATAATTATTAGTATTTTTACAATAATACGGCCTAATTTGTTTCCTCCAACTACATTGGAATGTTAGTGACTTTATTTTCTCTTAGCCTTTGATTATTTCTATCACATCCATATAGATTATTAGTAATTCGATCCATATAACTTGATTCCGGTTTCTAAATGACCCAAAAATTCACAGTATGATGTATAATATATTGATGTTAATAGTCATAAAATTTTTTTTATTTTTATCATTCATGTATGTAATACGTAAAAGTTTCCATGATATATCTTTTATAAAGACCTACATATTCAAATTTTCTAGTTAAAAATCTTATAAAGTCGAACTTTGCCAAGATAAAACAACTTTGAAACCGTATTGTACAATTTATATATCGTGCATGTGTAATACGAAATATCTTAATTTCTCATTGCCACACATTTTATGACAAAATCGCTATTACATATTTTCGAAAAGGTGTTTATTTTATAAAAGGATGTTAATAAGGCGCATAAGTTTTTGTCTAGGCCCCTATTTGTCTTAGCGAGGCCCTTTTCACGCTGGTGCCCTTCAGTTAAATCGTGCCCGGGAATTTTACCGGCTGTGGCTAGATATATGTTTCCTTTGGTTTTTCTCTTGTTAGTTTACTTAATTTAAATGGACATTTTTTGAAAGGAAACGGAATTATAAGAGCTTTAACACTAAAAGTCGCTGCATGTTCTAAATAAAGCATCTAACTAATCGAATTTAAATGACAAGTCTTCCATTTTTATTTCCCCGCTATCAATAGGGAGAGTAGGTTGTATCGCTTCTACGCTTAGACGGCACGCCCCTTTCCTATGATTATGTATGATAAATCCTCTAACTTATCAACGAGATCGCCTTCAACTTGCCGTCTATTGATTCATTTATCACTACTCATCGTCTTCTGATACTATATCTTGAGGATTTCCCGTGGAATGTCACCTTCTACTCTCCGATGTACTATTTCAGCTCCTGAACTCCTTTCTCCAACCTTGAGAGAGGTTCTGCTAATGAAAACTTTCTATATTACCTACTGTTTTCTAACGTAAGTTTTAGTTGATGTACTATCGAACTTTTCCGTATCTAGATGTTGTCTTTGGAACTGTCGACTATAATCCTCTTCTTATTACTTAAACCCTCGCCAATGCCGTTATTGCTCACTCCATCATATGATCCATCACTCCATCATCACATGGCTCACACCAGCTTTTAATTCCTCAATCCTCCTATCTTTATTATTTCTTCTCATCCTTAATACTCCTCATTTAATTGCCTTGCAGTTCGTAATCAGTCTTTGATTACGAATTACTCTTTGAATATACTTTCACTTGTTCTCCATGTTATCTTGATCGTAAATTTTCCATATATTACTTTTCCTTTCTCCTATTAACATCCTGATTAAAATTCAAACTATTCTCTTTATTTTAATTTCTTCCTCATAAACAATTATTTAGAGTAGTAGACATTTTCTGCAAATTATATCTAACTCAAGTTAAAGTTAACTAAAGTTATTCAATTCAAGTTTACTTTATAAAATGTATTCTTCCATTCTTTATTTTTAGTAATTTATTTAACCTTTTTGAATATATTGACATAAAGCGATGTTCGACGGCATATTCCATGCATTTATTTTAATTCCAGCTTCAAAAACAAATACTTTTTTGGCATCATCTCCATGTCCAGGTACCAGATGTTGAAAAATAATCAAGATAAAGCATAAAGATTATGACAAAGAAGTTGTTCTCCTATCACAACATCATTGCAATGAAGGGAAACAGCCCTTTTAGTATTTACTTATAGGATTTATTTACATCTATAAAACTTTTCCAAACAGACTGTCTGGTTTTACTTTCTTCTTTCTGCTAGTGATAATCTCACGCTAATTATGAATTGGTCCAGGAGCTACAGCAGTGAGCTATAATTACTAAAACATTTTCCGTCACAGCCTTGATCATGCTTATCGTTTTGCGTATCTCTAATGTTACTCTCGCCTATCTTTCCTCTAGCTTATTTCACTGCGGATTTCTCACATTCCAATTACCCTTGTCCTTCCTGCGGGACCTTTGATATTTTATATTGTTCTTTCTCACTTCTGCTTTGCTTGAGATTTCCTTCTCTCTTCATTCATTTCAAATTCCATGGCATCATTGGCTGCTTTCCTGCGGGGAAATGTTTCCTCCAAGGCTTTCATTGCAGGGAGAGTCGTTGGCAGAAATGCACCGGCATCGCCCATTTCGTCTGCAAGCCTCTCTTCCGGGATCTCTCCAGAGGCCTTCAAGTTTGGTATTCGACACGACGATACCTCAGCAATTTTGTTATTACTATCACTTTTAGTCGACAGCTAAACATAGCGAATTAATTTATTTTTCAAACAAGACTATCCATCATTAGTTTATTAAAAATGCTATTTCGACATAGTCAAGGAGACTTTGCATAAAATATGAAATCATATGTAACAAGATATTGGTTTGATAGATTTCTCTACTAAACCGAAAACGAAGCATTATGAACATGGCTCTTGTTTAATATATCTTCCTTATGGAGGTTGCTTACGACTCTAAAGACAATTCTTTGTTTTCTTTTTAATTCTGCTAAAGGAAAAAAGCATTGATGGGTAAAACGGGCATTTTCTATACTTATAGATCTCTATTTAAATACCTAATTGTAAAAACTGTCACTTATGGTAAAAGCAATGGTAATGTTTATCTCTGCTACCTCCGCAATGAAATTTCTCTTGATCACTACTCACAAGGTTAAAAGCTATTATTCCCATTGGCCATTCAATACTGCTCCATCGTTATGTTCATGAGTTTCTTTCTTAAGCATAAAATTAAATTTCAGGTGAGCCCGTACTGAATATCAGGAGAAAAATACGAACTCTGAAAATTTCTATCTTGGAACTCATGACTCATACAGAGCACAATAGAAAACAGTTTCACCATTAGTTCCACAATTTCCTGAAAAGTTCTTATCCCTTGCACCTCTGGTTAATTTTAATCGTTATTGCTTCGTTATTGATCTTTGAGGTAGAATTTAGAATTTTAGCGTTTAACACAGAAGAAGGTGGCTTCCAAATGCTTAAAACAATTCTCATTGCTATGCCTCGCAATTCAACGACATTAATTACAAATTTTGTAAGTTTTAATTTAGAAGTTGAATGGTCTTTAGAAAATAACCCCTGAAAGTATGCACCTTTAGCAACTGTGTCGCTACCTCGTTAACGTCCTTACATCGATCGGACCGTAGGACTGCTTCTCGTAATAAGTCTTTTAGATCTTTCGAATCCACCAAAGCTCAGTTCACTGGGTCGAGTAATTACAACGCCCACGCGTTCTTTCATTGTGAAACCTTGTATGTGCCCACACCAAAGTTGATCAATGCGGTTGGAAATCGGTCTAAAACTTAAGTTCCTAAGAAATACGACGTCGCGAGCAATGATTGAGTAGTTATCGGTCAAACTCAAGACAAACTAATTATGGCACTTATTCATCGTAAGTTCTTTCCCTCTCGCTAGGTTTTTATTCACTTAATTTCACAATTCGATTCTCTTTCTTCTGCTGCTAGGTAACTCATCCCCGCTTTATAACATCTAACATCTTTGCCTTTGTCTTCCCTACTGCATTTCCCTTGGATCCTACCTTCAGTTACTTTCTTTAACAATCACTCTTCTTTCAATATTCGATTTTCTCTGCTGTTGATCTGATGTTGCTCTGATGCAATTTATGGTTGTGAGTAGTCCATGAGAGAAGAATGTCCATGCATTTCCCGAAGAGAAACGTCATAAAGACTTCTATCTATGCGCAGACATGAGGATATCATCGCAGTTAATTGGTCCCATTTCACAGCGAGAGATCTAAATCTTTAAGACCCATAAATTAACCTCATTGAAAATCTCCAGTAGCGATGGCATTGCAAAAGGCACGCGAGACTTGAGCTCATGAGACTCGAAACTGAGATAATTGTAGGACTCGGATCCTTTGAAAGTCACTTTGAGAATGAAGCAACAGGTCGTAAAAGTGTTCGGTGTCACCGCATCTCAAATCCATTTTCCGTTGTCTCCGCAATTAGACGCATCTTCTGGATTGGCTGGAATTGCTCTGGGAGCAGGCTCTATTATTTCGTCCTCATCATCATTGTAACTCTGTCCTAGGACAGGTCTCAACGGCACTGCTGTCTCCAACGAGCGGAAAATATTATGCTTTTATTAAACAATTGAATACGAAGTAACGATCGCAATAAGTTCAAATGAGTTCAGCAAGAGAGTCCTGCAAAGTGAACGAAAACTTTTGCTGGTGTATAGGGCCCAGATGCAGTTGATAAGCTGAAGGAATGATGCAACTTGCACCAAAAAAGATACTTCTTATCAGTGTTCAAACACCGCGTGGAGTCAATGGAAACGTTTCTGATAGTCCCCAGACCGTGGCATGAGAAGTGTAGAACTTTTATCCTAAGTTGGCAAAATTAATCACTGAATATGGACGGCCTCTGTATGAAATGGCAATCATCAAGAGTAATCCATGAACATTTTCAATTTGACTTGAACCGATCTCTCAAATTTACTAAAACTGGATCATTTTTCATCGATCTTATGAGACAAAAGTTGAGTTACAGGAAGTCGATGTAATCCAAACGTTGAAATCTTTTTCTGATTTACAACAACGACAAAATCAACTCCCAAATCGATTCTTCCGAACCAGTTAAACCTTTTAAACACCATTTTCCATCCAGTTCAACCAGACTTACTCTTATTTATACTCATACCCTTAGAAAATTCCATATACAGCGTTCCCTTCTTAAAAATCCTGAACTCCCTTTAAGGCGATCAAAGATTTTTCTCTTCCTCTTTTATTTGTTCAAGTAAGAATAATGAGTAAAATATTCTAATTAGGTTTACTTTTTGGTTACATATGTCTTTCTTCGCACGATTTTGACGTTATTGTATTTAAAAATAGGTAACATGCCGATAAACGCGGCCTGATGGTTTCATATGCGGCCTGATGTTTTCTTACGCTACAGCGTGGTGAATGCGGCCTAACAATGAAAAATGGTTCCCCTACCCTTGCCCTAACTCCAAACACCCTTTATTCACCCAGACAGAATGTCACGCAGCACATTCATAAAAGAATTGCTATTCACTCTCCATGAAAATGTTTAAATAAATCTTTAATAACTACATTTTATAGTAAATAGTTTTTAGAATCGGTTGCTTTTTTGGTTTTCGCTCACTATTTAATGTTCAACATAAATCTGTTACCCGTTGTTTGATTTCACTGTACACTGGCTATATCGCTGCATATGAGTCTATGAAATAAATAACTTAGCGATTCAGTTCACGGCATCAAAAGCTTCAGAAAGTATTCCATCTCTCATCCTCTGAGTTTTCTCTTGGTCCAATCTCCCTCTTCTAATGAGGGAAAATTCAGGCCATCTCGAAACCAGCGCGATTTCACAGCAATCATTCTCCCCAAAGAGCCCTTAACTTTGTTGTTAGAATACCAAGGGAAGCGAAGAAAATTGACAGTTAGCAACGCCTAAGGGTATATTATATATGTCCGGACCAAATCAGGGAGTCAGGTAGTCGGAAAGCTCGTCGGGGAATCTCCATAAAAAAGAGGAAATTTCCCAGAGCTCGAGTCTACCAATACCGAACCTTCTATCGTTTCCTCGTAAGAAAAAGAATGAACCATAGGATAAAATAAACTGATTTTTCTGGGTGGTTCGTTTGAGCCTCAGATTATGTCATACTCCGCCTAAAAAGTGTGCACTTCCTCCATGTGTGGAATTTTCTATTTAAATTGACGTTCTGCTGCAGTGACAAATGATTTGTAGATTATAACGCATCATCACGCCTCGCCTCAAACAAAATCCAGAGAATTTCCGAGACGTTGTTCACGATTGCAGTGTATAAGGAATTACTTCAATAAATGGTTGCTAACAGTTATAATAAATGTTGTTCACGATTGCAGTGTATAAGGAATTACTTCAATAAATGGTTGCTAACAGTTATAATAAATATGTTACTAACAGTGACGGGACATTAATTCGAAGAACGCTCACTGTTTGTGTTTAAACCTACGTTCGTGTATAACCAAGTAAACATTGCCGATATTACTTAAACAAGATATTTCGTGAAATCCATATTCTGCTTGTTTGAAGCAATGACGCCTATGGCACACAGCAACAGCTATAAAAATCTGCTCAACGTCGACCCTAAACTGAATTAAACTTTCTTCATTGGCGCTTCGAGGAAATTTTAAGCTAGTCCATCACGAAGGTTAAAGCAGTTCTTTTCTCTCAATCACTTTAATTTGTTTCATAAATTCACTAATATTATTTAATTTAATAAATGACAGGCAATTAATTATGATGGCACTAAGATACCGTGCAACTGAGAAGGAAACTTTAAAGTTTGGATTTTGGTGGCAATACTAGCCTATAAATGAGGCAACTCAAAACGATGCTTCTTTGAATCAATGATTCATTTTTTTGAAGGTTTGTCCTACATGACACGTTCCCATGGCAATAGTCGACACGTAGAACTCGAGATTCGCATATCGTGATTTCAGACTTCAAAGAGTGCTTCCATTACAGTCACGAGGTCAAAGCTGCCTTCTCTATGTTTCGCATATACTGGAAACTGAGTAAAGGAATAATACATACATAACCAAGAATTAGACCGCATATCAGGAAATATACTTAATGCTTTTTCTAAAACGAGCGGCTAAGGAGATTTCAACGACATCACATCTTCAAATTCATCCCGTAAAGAAATCTGAAATCTAACTATGCAAGAAAGATCTCTGAATGAGATATCCAGCTGCAGGACGGTATGAACGCATGAACTGGAGCTTAATTTCCTTAGGGGTCTTTTGACATTCCTATCATAATGTTTGATGAATTGCGTTAACTATTTTTTCATGGTATGCTCCTTAGTAGTTCAGTGATGATCATGTGTATCTAGAAATTACATTTTTGGTGTTATCTGAGGAGTCTTTACTTGTCTCATTACGTGAGAATAAATGCTTGTAGAGGACCGCTGAATTACTTTGGAAGGCCTAAATGTTACTACTGGATGCTGCATCCTATTGATTGTATCTAGAAGATTTTTAGTCAGTGCATATCAACAAGGTAGAATAAAATAATTAAGGAAAAATCTTCTGGTGATGCATTATAACTACGGCTGTACTTGACAAAGTCCTCAGAGATATTGGCTACATAAAAGCTGCGTCAATGACCCATTAAATGTAAAGTAAATTAATAGCCCATTAAATTTTAAAGTAGAATAAAATAACTAAGAAAAAAATCTTCTGGTGATGCATCAGAACTACAGCTGTACTTCGGAAGTCCCCGAAGACTGCAAGAAAGCTGCGTCAATGGCCCATTAAATGTTCCGATCTCGCGTTCTTCGGCGAATTTCCCGAACACGATTTCTCTTCCTCCTCTCATTAAGCTAACTCATCCATTCCAGATGAAAGTTTTCTTGGAATCACAGGTGACTGTTACGTAATTCGCGTGCTCGGACATATGCAGAAAACTCTTTTCCTCTGACGTCTGCTCTGTTTCAACCATTAAAATAATCTGCTACAGGTAAGAGTCACCAAACGAGGAAGTCCGTGCATTTCAAGAGGTATTCAAAGGTGTATTCCAGGTAAGAAGAAAGTGTGACCTTCACCGAAGCTGCGAAGACGCTCACATGCATCTGCACGGGGAAGGACCGTGACCTCCTGTACTGTTAACCGCCACGAGGAAAAGTTTCCTCCACGCAGATTGGTTGCTTTCTCCACCAGGAAAACAGCCCCATGGAATGCTCCTTTGCGGGGAGATTCTTCCCAATATGTGAATGTTCTCATTAGTATATTCTGCATCTATAGTGATAAATCACTTGTGCGGGCACGTTGTCAATATTACCGACTAAAAGCAGCAACTGAGATGTTCAAGAGCTAAATGAATGGCGTTTATGCTTCCCCATGCTCTCAAAGCAAATTTTATTCTCAAAGATTTTATTAACCGTAGAATAACCTATTCGGAGAATCATTGAGTAACAACATTTTTCTCGAATTCTCAACTTTTTCTCGGGACTTCTGTACAGCCAAGAGTGTAGCGCGTTCGCTTTTGATGAAAGCGGTCTCCGGTTTGAATACTAGTGGAAGCCAACATGAGCGAAATAACCTCAGCTGTCGAAGAACTTTTAAAAGTACTTCTACTACTACTACTTTAAATCTTTCTTTTAAAGTTTCAAATCAAGTTCATTGCGATAATATTACAAAGCTTCTTGATTCGATTTGATTTCTAATCTGACCAAGTCCTTGCTTGACTCCGATCGAGGGGAATTGAAGTAAATTTCGCATAGTTATAATACCCTAATTATATATTATGCATGACGAAACTTGTATATGTATTTCAAGATAGCACGGCAATCAACTTCGCTGCAGCTTGGTGCAAACTTCTTTAAACGGTAGCATTAGCTTTGGATTGAAGTACTTTTAAATAAAATTGGCTTCGATACTGTTGGCAACGATAGTAATCGGTAAAGCATCGATTTTTTTTCTTTAAAAGAATGGATCTTTACTTTTAAGCGGGCCTACATGTAGAGGAATTATGAACTTTTATAAACTTCCGAATGGGCTTTTTCAAATGAAATTGGCGATTAGTATGTCCATTGTCCAACAAATGATATTTGTCATATATGTCCTATTCATGTTCCTAACTTCATCAAATTACACCAACATCCTATGTAAAAGGTATTCATTAATGGATATTTGGAGTAAAAACATCTCTTAAATAAGTTATCACCTCATCAAAAGCACTGCCTTGACTTAATTGGATCGGGAAAAATTAAACCACCATGAAGGTGAAGTGAGCAATTTCTTGGAAAAGCTTTATTTTCTATTCTAGATTCATATAGCCCATTTCAGTGCTCCACCTCCAGCTCCTACCTTTTGCAAACCTTTTGCTCCGGATTCCTCTTCCGGGCAATGCATATAAATAAACTCGTCCTAATTCACGTGTCCCAAATCCACATTCCCATATGTCACAACGTCCTGCTTGTACTATTCCAAAATGCCTACATATTTCGAAGGATACTTTTATAACTTCTGAGCAAATCATTTGGTTAATTTATCTAACCATATCCTCTAGGCTCTGTTTAGAAAGAGTACAATTTTTCTGACAACGAAGATATGGCGCGGTAGCAATTGACGGTTGAATAAAAATAATAGATGGTCGAACACACTTCACGTGGAATTACACCTGGATAGCACATTTTTAGAATCATCACCAGAATGTAATTTTCCAGCCAATGAAAATCGATCGGGAGATATGGGAAATGCACTACGGTAGATAAAGTACGGGCTCATAAATCTCCGGTGATATAACCTTATCGGCGACTGGGATCGTTTTTTGTTGAGGACGATGAAAGCTGAGTTTGTACAGTTACTGACGACGACGCTTCGGAAGGCAGTCGACGCACAAATGAGGAACGAGTTACGGTGTGGGAGAAGTCAATCAAATCAAAGTAGAGAATGCCAAGAGATGAAGAGGGTGATGTAATGCAAATGAAAGCCGGGGCGTTCAAATCTCCGAGAAATGTCACTTCATCAGCGATGTTATTGCCGTTTACGAGGATAAGATTTGAGAATACAGGTGAAGATGAGGTTGATGCAGCAAATGTATGTACTAGCCAAACGAAGAATGAGAAGATAAATCCACTCTTGCTGTACGTTTTCATAAGCTCAAAATTCCTGTGAACTCTTTAATTTCCCACATTAATCGATCATTTAATTCGACTCATTAGCCAACTCTCGGAGATTAAGGATCCTCATTGTCTATTATCTCAGAGTTAGAAGACTTAAGACGAATTGACCCATCGACAGCCGATAGCCAAATGATTATCGCCGTCTTGCGATTTTCGTCTTTGTAAACAGCTATATATTTCATCTCAACGTAAAGTCAAAAGTTATTGACTCGTAATGATACAGAAAGTCCTTCTGTTTGAGCTTATTTATCATATGTTTCTAAATAGTAATACATTCCCTACTTTACGATAAGGATCATATATTCTTTTCAACATTAAAGCCGCACATTAACTCAAAATGTCTGTCGTTTACCTGACATTATGTTATCTCTCTATGTATTTGTCGTTAAGAAATGCTATAAAAACTTTCCTTCCCCTGCCAAATCGCAGGTATGAAGAAAAAAAGTATTTTTGTTGGCACCCATGTTCCCTTTCTTCCTTGTTTGTTTTTTGTTTCCTTGCCGTAAGTTAACAAACAAAGTTAAATTATGCGAGACCTTTCTCGTCTGACGCTACGTTAGATTTGGAATTAATGTCTTTAGAAAAAGATGCCGAGTTTAGAGTACAAACTGATTTTTTCCTATTTACATAATATATTACTATATTTTTCTGCCAGTGTGTAGATTATAGGGTCAGAATGCTAATGAGTGTTTCATATTAATATTGTCAACACCTAGTAATTAATGAAAGTAATAATAATATTTCATCATATTAATAATAAGAAAGCAAGATCGTAATTTTCTAGAGAAAATATATTAAGATGCGTTGCTGAAAGTTGTAGCAGCTCATGAAATTCTTCAGCGTTGCTACGGGAGAAATTCTATTGAAACAATCAAATTGCAAATCATGCTTGAAAATACCTCATCTAAGATGGAAATACAAGTTTTAATGCTATTCACTATTTTCCTTTTTGGTAGCAAATACACTGTCAGAGGTAGATTCAAAGTATGCATTATATGGTGGAAAGGGTTCTCGTATCATAGAAAATGTATGTATCTGATATTAAACAGTTACAAATTACAACTTTCAGCGGTATATAAGTACGTACCATTAAGACTATTAAAGTCTTCTGAAGGCAGAGTTTTCCCTTGATAAAAGAAAAATCAGGATCAATACTATTTTGCCACGGGACATTAGGCTTGAGAATGAAAGCATCAGAAACATTTGCCAAAGACTAAAAACAGACCGAAAATATATCACTTTCCTTTACTTTCATTTTCGTCTGGGTTTCACCTCCAAAATATAATAGTGCGAAACAAAGCGACCGAAGGCTTTAGTTCCAATCTATAAGTGGTAGAGGGGGGCGTGAAGTCCTTCGCGAAGTATTCCTAACGAGCGATTTATATTTCGCGCGAAGACACACTTGTAAACAACGCGGTCATTTGAATCAAAAGAGTTCAGCCGGGCGGATCAATCATAATATAAAAAGGGCGGAAAAAATTTGACTGATTTTTTTATTTACAGCCTTTGATTCGGGAATGCGAAGGTCCTGACGAGACGAAGCTTAACTCCGGTGGCGAAGAAACAGCGAGATGAAGAAGTTGGATCTAGACCGGATCGTCGCTTGTTTTTTGGGGCGACTCGTTTCGTGGCGGCTAACAATAGCGTCTCTTATGCATATTACAAAATGGTCGCTTGGCCGCAAGCCATACATTCGTTTCTCTCCGTGACATTTTTACCTAGAGGAAATGGTGTGCGCACGGAGTGTGAATGACTTGAACTGAGTCATTCCGAGGAGGAAAACGATGGAAGAATGAAAGAATTTCCCCATTCAAAAGTCCGCTTTAGGGAATCCCTTTTCGCAGGCGGAAGTTCCGAACGTCCATAAAATACGACAGGGAATAGATGCGTCCCCTCCTACCTTCGATGACCGCGCTGGTCGTCTGGTTTAAAGGGGCATTTCGAAAGCAACTCTCAAAAATAAACATTCCGGAAAAGCAGTGGAGCGCAGGAGTTGGGCGCATGCGGAGGAAGGCGCCATATCTGTTTCGAATTCGTAATCGAAATTGCAGTTTGTTGTAAATGTTAACCGACGGCAGGCGACATCGATGCGAATGAAATTTTTAATCAACAACTGAATTACGAACTCAACTTTCGGATTCCGTTTGAATAGCTCTAGCTGAGCTGAATAACACTAAAATTCGTGCTTATATCGGTAACATTTTGCTTTAATAATACAATGTGTGTATCAAAGAAGTGAATTCCTCTTAAATATTATCGAAACACAGCCGGTATCAATTATCAACGTCATGGTCAACCTCAAGAATAGCGTTTCTTCATCTTCTTTCCACCATAGAGTTCTTCAATGTTATTGCAATGGGTCATGCCGAGCCATTTTCCCGCCTGAGGCGAGATGTGAAACACCGTCGTCCATCGCATTTCTAAGTTAGTTTTCTTGATATTATTAAAATAAATAGTATAGGAAAAAGAGTAAAAAGCGTCTCTTTGTGAAATTTATGTTTCTAAATAAAACATCGAATTTCAAGGAAGTGAAGACATTAACATTCAAATTTCCGCCCCATGCTAGAGGTGCCTGAGTCTACCTCACCCATTGGCACGGCCCTGGTTATTGCTTCATCGATTACATTACTCGTATAATACGTTAATTTAAGAAACAGATGGAAAAAGTTGAAGCGATATTTTGAAAATATTATGACTGATTCAACACTATCCGCTCAGATTGTTAAATTCGAGATAAACTTTGATTGAAATACGCTTAGAGTAAAGGAATTTCTATTAATTATATTAACCGGTATGAAGTATGGTCCAGGAATCCCCCCCCGTAGTTTCTTTAGCTACTTGGGCATGTCTTAATATCTTGGTTATTCTCCTTATACTACGCAAAAATGTTTCATATTTCCGGTAAAATTTACATTACATGAAATCATAGTAATGTATAAAGTTAGTAGTGCGTCGGACTTTAAATACTAACTTTACAACAAGTAAATTGAAAATCTTGAAACTTGACTGGATGACGGGCAACCGACACTAATCACGCACCTTTCTTTTGAGGACATCTTGTTTCCTTGTAACATATTTTATATTACATTCTCAGGAAGTTTAAGTTTACTACTATTGGATTTATTTACCACTGAATATCAAATTGAAAGTCATGAAACGACACAGAGCGACTTAGTAGCGTTATTACATGTGATTGAAGACGAGATATCCGTTCTTGCTGTATAAAAATCAGTGTTTCTCAATTTTTTTATAATTAGAATATCCTAATGCATGCTCATGTATTACGGTGCTTTAATTATTTTGGTTCGACTAACCATATAGTAATTGAAACTTGTTATTGCAAAATTAGAAGAGGAAGGAAACATGCGTATTAACTGCAGTGGTTTCCTCACAAAGGGAATATGATAAAGTGTACGAATATGACAGGAAAAAATTAATATGTGAAGGCGTTACCTCGTGGAAGGCCATTACAATGAATATCGCTGTCATAAACATGTCGCCTTAAATAAATTCTGTGGGAGTGAATCTGCAAAAGGTTCTTTCATTATTATGTCAGGAAAAATTAAATTATTTAATTTTTTCAGAACCGAAATGAGGGTGCTTTTTATGTTAGGTACCATAAACTTCTTCTATTGGTAAAACAGAGTGAATCCGTGACGAATCATATGCATATATTTTTGTCGCTCCACCGACATCTCTGTGTATCGAAATGGAGTGATTCACCAAATATTATCTTCCTCATATCATCTTAAATTCTTTATATCCTCCTCAATAGAGGGAACAAAAAAGGAACCGCTTGTTCCATGAGCGGAAATCCGATAGGCAATTCGGTATTCTATCGATATCATTTCTCTCTTTAGAATTCCACCCGCTTTCTCTACAGAAGCTGCTAAATTTTTCAGGGTTGAGTTGATATGATTATTATTAGTTTCCCAGCCAGTTTAGTAACTCTTCGAAAGCGAGTATTTATGACGTAACCTTGGCGGCACATGCTTATTAATAAACGCATAATAAGTACAGCTACATTATAATACCGTTATATATTTATATTAAGAGTATTTTTTAAATTTGGCCGCTGCAGCACTGCTCCAAACATGACGAAGTGGGCGACAGTCCGTCATTAATGAGGATCTACTGCAAAAAGTTGATGACATTTTTCGAGGAAACGCACGCTTTATAGTTTCATTTTAGTTTCCTTTATAGTTATTTAATCGGTTTATTTAAGGAAAATGCCTTAAAAAGGTGGAAATCATGTTGAAAAGAAGAGTACGTTACAGCCTTTCATCTAAAAATAAAATTGTTAAGAAATTTTAATTTGTAATTCTTTAATACCAAAACTGTACTTGCTTAATAAAAACACGCCTCGTAGATTAAATTATGTAAATAGAGCATATAAGCGGAAAATACTGTTTATTCTATGGCAAAAGCATAAAAAATATATAGAAACCAGAGAACAGGGGATATCACTTATTAATTATTGAAGATGTTGGGAATGTTGACAGGTCAAGTTTTGGTTCTTAGGACGACGACAGACCTTTACCTGCATTCGTAACATATATGTTAGGAAAAGGCAGACTTGGAAGTTAGGCTGATGTAAAAGGTAAGATCTAGAAGTTTGACGAAAATCACAATTCACCGTCTCATAGACTCTTTTTAGATAGAGCTTAGACTGACATTAGCCTTGATCGATTCGATCGATTCTAAATTCATCGGTATGATTATTTATTTAAATTTATGATGATAATTCATTTATATACTCTGTTTAAATAAATAATTAATCGATTAGAAGTAACAGATAGTCGTCGACTTACGATCTATGCGACTTACGCTCTTACGTCCACAGTTACTCTGTCTGACTTAAGACAGGAACGTAAGCCAATTTTCGCGCAGGAAGAACACAGACGTCGGTCATTTATCAGCATTAGTTGCGCCTATATTAATTTCTAAAGTTTATTTTTCGGAATCATGAGCCTTTCTGCAAAGGGGATAATTTACATGGGAAACTTCCAAAAGTACTGAATATCCAACTCAACTGATGTCAAATGTCAAACAAATGTCAAGTCCAAATCAACTGATGACCAGTTAGAACCAAAGGTGGCCGAAAGTCGACGACTACCTGGATAAGAAACCTCGAACTATAGGTCAATACAGTTTCTACGGCGTGAGAGTTCAGCAGACATCTAAACTGGATCGATGAATCAATATTTTCGGAAACACGCCGGAAGAAAATCCATGTAGACCAGGTTGCTTTAGCTACCCTGCTGTGCGCCAAACACGACTAAAAGTCGATGACAATATACATGCCAAAGGATTTAGTATCTGGGTTTTACTGTAAGTGTATTGTTTTTGGGATTTCCAACAGGTCAGGTGTTTCGGTGCCTACGATTCGAAGGCTAACTCTGCCATCGTCCTCAATACCATGAGGATATGTAAAACCCGAGTTCGGTGAACAAAGATGCTTGTAAAGAAGTCGAATCCACGTCAGAGATGACATAAAGGGAATAATACATTATTGATACAGCGCGGAGATGCACAAGGTCATAGTGAAGGTCGAAAGGTTGCTGCAATATTTATTTCCTCATGATGTCAAAAAGACTAGAAGCTGAGGTCACGCAAGACAGTACGATAACGTGTATTTGCGACGTGCAAGTTGTGTAATGTGAGTCGGGTATTCCACACCGAATCGGGAAAACGGCAAATGAGGAAAGCACTGGTGATCATGTGAGTGAGTGAGTGTGGAAGTTGCGACAGAAATAGGTAATTCATTTTCACCCCCGCCGACACCCCATCTTGCGTTACGTAATCGAGCGAAAATCATCAGGAAATGAGTAGATTATCTCGAAATAAGGCGATACAAAAGGAATCGGAGTTAATTAAATACCTCCGAACCGGAAAGAGGAGCGAAAATAGAGAAATTATATTACTCGCTTTTCTTCACAGTGGAGTGAAACGGACAAAAATAGATAAACATTTGCTAATCCATGTTTAAATAGAGGATGCAATTGTCTGATAATCCAGCAGTTTATTTCTATTAGCTAAAATAGTTTGCGATAGTTAAGTCAATTATCTGATTAAGTATTATCTGTTAATGAGACATCAGCTGATAGTTTATTTTCAGGATTGGTTTAACAATGTTGAAGTGATATTAATATCTTTATTTCCGCGTTTAAAATTTCAAAATAATTTTCGAAGAAATTATGACTTTGTAAAATAAATAAAGATAATCCAACCATTTACGTGACTCATTTCTACGGAAATGAGAACGCGTTTGAGTACACTATTTGGGAGTGTGCCGTTGTTTATATTTCGACAAGAAAGTCCCTAAAATCACTCACTAAACTTGTTCCACATGTGGTGCAATATTTTTCATAAGGCGTTTCCTGCGACCCTATTTGACTATTTTTAATAAACAGTATTGACTTTAAATATACGGTTTATATTATTCATAAACCATATGTATTTGCAAAACATTTCTTTTGGCTTGTATAGATACAATTCAGTAGAAGAGGAGATAAGAGCTAATCAACTGACTCGAGTAGAATAGTAGAATTAGTTTTATTGGTGCCTCGACAGCTAAGGTCATTTGCACAAACTGACTTAATTGTGGGAAAATTTCAATTATAAATATTGTGAAAACATATATCTATAAATCAAAATACCCTAATTTAAATTCGATAGTTTCGATGAGGCATCGTTAAACAAAATGAAATTGAAATAATGAGGAATAGATGACGTCATGATATCGCAATAGTCGAGAAATCGAAACTAATCTCAGAAACAAAATCAATAGTTGAATCTATTACCGATCAAAAACTCATTTAGGAGAGAAGTGGCGTGACAAATGAAAGCTGAGGTAGTGATTGGAATTGGAGATAATGAAAGCCAGAGCAGAATTATAAATTAAAGCACTTTTAATTCAAAACATGAAAAGTTATTACTCAAGAGCAGAAACCTTCCTAATACAAATTCACACTTCCAAACGCTGCGTATTCACATCTTAGTTTTTAAAAGCACTAGTAATAAATTTATGGATAAGTGAATAGTGAATCTGCTTTTAATTTAAAAATTTTTCTAACACACCTAGATTACAAAAGCAGCTACACGAGTACGCTGCCTTGAGTGGCTTTATGTATTCTTGATGCTACTTATATGGTACATACATACAATTGGAGAAATTTGTCGGTATATTTTCTTTCCTAGTGGATAGTTTTCGTTCAATCTGATTTACTTCTACTTTCATTTTGCGAGAATTATTTATGGAATTTTCTTGATTTGCGATAAATTTTAATAAATTAGGTAAAGATAAAGTAACTAATTGATATCAACTAAGTAAAAATGGTGCAAATTCTCAGGAGCACTGCAAACGTTCTTCTGTGGATTTCTAAAGAGAAATAAATCTCATATTTTTCAATATCATGCTCCACCCCATCGAGCTACTCGTTTCGTGTGGGCTCATATGGTTGAAGTATGGTGTCAGCGGTATCTTAAGACTGCAAACTACTGGCTCAAGAATGACTGGGAATAATAAGAATGGGAAAGAACTTTATCGAATCAAGGATGAAGATGAATTTCTCTGATGGAAGACCAGTGGTAGTGGTTGATAGAAGACTCCGCAGGACTTAATCGCCTCAGAACTGGGAATGATCATCACGTGAAAGATGCAAGATCAAATTTTGTGCTAAGGTCTGAAGGACAAAGGTTAACAAAGAAGCAGCTGAGTACTGTAAAAGCTGATCCCGAGGAGGATGACAAGAATAAATTCCCGCTGATCAAATTTTTCGCCATTCTCTATTCGAAAGAGACTGGAATTTATAGATTAGTCGACTATTATTCCAATAATCACACCATAGAGAGATGAAATAGAGTATGTTAGAATTTTCAGCGGCATTTTCAATTATCTAGGAAGTCTGTTGATTCCAGTCGTGCTTGGCAGTGGCATGACTGGGGTTACGAAATATTTCTTTTTAATTTATTCACATGCATATCGACTAATTTTTGATAAATAATAACATAACGACCATCCAAATAACCCAGCTTATTCTATACATCTGATATCGAGGTACATAGGTTTAGCAGAATGGCACCGTTTTGTCTGTAATATAATGTCTTTAAAAGGATTAAATAGGATATCAGCAGCATTCTGAGATAAAAATTCTATAGAGTAACTTAAAGGCTAATCGTGTCGGGAGATGAGTCTGAGTGGGGTAAGCTACAGAGAAATAAGTTCTTTTGAGGCTGGGAACAAAGGACTTACAGAGGGCTGAGGTTGAGAAAAAAATCTACGCTAAGCGCATAGAACAGGTAAGGCAATAAACTCAATGAATTCAAATTCCTACCGGTAAAAGAACACTCAAATTATGGCCTACGTATTAGAAATGAACGTATATAACGAGAAGAAGACAAGAAATGAGGGACGAGTTCTTCGCTAACCTTCTCGAGGTACGATCGCTTAAAGAAGATGGAACAGAATCGTTTTAATTTTGGAAGCACCCCAAGAGATTCCAGCAGACGAAATTAGATATTAAATTTGGAGCATGAAAATAGAAAATATACTGTAGATAATGAAATCCTTCGAAGCTATCTGAAGAAGAACTGCGAGGGACAAAGCAAGCAGGATAAAAACACCGGAAAACCTTCAAAGATAGAAACTACCGTAGCATACCTCGGCGGTGATTAAAAACAATGAATTGAGTCTATATTTTATTTTCTTTATTTTAAGTATGCAGACTTTCACCATCCGAAGAATGCTTTCGAAAGGGGAACAATCTTAAAGCGAATGATTAAGGAGCGTAGTTCGTTTGTATGGGAAATAACCTTGCTGTAAGACAGACCAAATGGACCGATCGCAGAGATCAAAAGTTTTAATTGCAAAAGTATGACAAAATCTGAATATTTTAATCAGTATTTTTGAAATCGTTAAGTGGAAAAAAGCTGTTTTACGTTGGAAATCCACGTTACCGAATCCTATTCACTCTTACTTTTCTTTTGAATTTCTGCTTAACCCAGGGATACTCAGAAAAGTTACCTCAGCAAAATCTGGTCTTCAAAAATATTGATTTCCGTTTCATAGAAGCGGAAAGATCGGGTAAACCACTAAGTAGCTTAAATGATTCGCGATTGAAGAAATCATTGCGTTTAAAGCCCTTTTAAGTCTTGCGATTCGGTTCTTTAAAGGATGGACTCAGGGTACTTTAGTTTAGTTCAATACCAATTATATTTTTGTTACTTTGAACATTTCTCCCTTATTTTATGCTAGGGAAAGAAAAAGAGAATATATGGAATCTTCCCAAGCTATTCTCACAGACGACAACATTTTGTAGTCTTTTGAAGGTAGAATGTTGAAACATTATTACGGAGTAAAGGACGTTGAATTCATTGCATCGTTTTGGATTAAATTACGTGGCGAAGTGGTATACATTACAATGTTTTACCGTTGAAATTGCTCCTTTCCCTTCTGAACAGCTTGTAGTACTCGAACGTAGACAATAACAAGAAACATTCACCGTTTTATCTAATATATACATTATTCAAGTTCTGCCATTAAAAAATGGACTGATATTTTATACATTATCATTCTTCTAACCCGAATTTCAATCTTCATCGAACATTCACATCATATTCAAACAGAAAAGGTGGTTTCTTGGTAACAATAACATACATACATACGTCTTTATTGGGCGACGCCATTTATCTCAAATTCGATCGCCATCCTCGATTTTTAAGCGACGAGACTTACCCTAATGCCTTTCTATTCATATGGAAATTACGCTGGAACTTCAATTAGCAATTCAAATACCTTCTCCATAGCATTTTAGTTAGCGTCCTCGTTCACTCTAAGGAAACCATACTATATTTTCTTGATTGTTTCGATTTTTTAGAGGTAGAAATTTTCAGACATTATATAAAGAATTGCAAACCAGAATTCGTTCAGAAGTGTGGCACCTTCTCAGAGTTATAAGAAATCGTAAGGACTTTGTATTACAGAGGACTTAAAGCTAAAAAGAGATTGGTCATATGACTCCTTTCTCCTTACCTTATGATCGATTTAAAAGAAAGTTTCAGACCCCGTCACGAAAAAAATAACAAAGACGAAAATACCGACTCGAGGGTACCAAAATCAGCATTATAATCCACTTCTTTGAACGAACGTGAATACGGGACCGTTTTTATAGGTGGAAAAAATAGGTGGAAAAAATAGCTGGAGCCCACACTTTCCCCGCCCTTCCGCTATCTCACTAAGTTCTTTGAAGGTGAGAGTGAATACCTCTCGGAAGCTAAAGGTCTTTCTTCTCGGTAGTTGAGGTTCGCTGTACCAAAATCCATCAAGGAGACCGAATGCGAACAGCCGAATTCTGGGCATTGCTTACTAAGTTACGCACTTCCTGAATCGAATATGCGATGTATTAATAAATAAACCGCGAAAACGAATGCAAGTCTGACCGATCTTAAACCGCTAGATCTACTTTAAAGTGTATAAGTCAAGATCATACGATGCCGAAAATTCGGGAAATGAATGACTTAAGTTCGTGGTTTTTTAGTCCGACTAAAAAGACGACTTTTTGTGGGTTCTCGTATCGAAGAAGAAATCGAACGTTGAGTTAAATTTAGACGAGGACGAACCGTGTATGATGCATTTCGGGTCCTTCTTTTATTTCTCAAAAGAATAATACTCTGAAAAAGCGCACAAAAGAGTGTGATAATCAAAACCTTCGATTTCCATTAAAGAAAGCGCTCTTACAAAATAAATAAGCTTTCCTCCTTACTCGTGAAAGTAATTTTCAACATTTATTACTGAGGTTTACTAAAACTCTCTTTTGCTGATTAACATTTAAAGCTATAATTACTACCAAACATAACTGAGGAAAAAATCATATAATCATAAATATAGCCGTGTTCACCAACATTCGAAAATTAAATTCTATTGTAGAGAAATATAAATATAATTCAATTAAAAATCTGAATTTCTCTAAAGACGTTGAGGCATAACCCTCAGGATAAAGTATTGACTACCTATTTTTTTCAGGAGTAGTTAAGTTGCGCGTAATTTAAAATTTATTGGAAATTGGAGAAATTTCGTGATTTAAATCGATTTGTAAAAACATAACTAATATACAATATGTGACCTCCATAATTTTTCTAGCTGCATTCTTAGAATGTTAAATAACTATTTTCGAGTAAAAATACGACAAGGTCGGAAATCCCTCTGGAGGTCAATATTAGGTCATTGGATGAATAGGGAGTTATACCGCGAGAAATTAATTTTCGTCGATCTTTAGACCAAAAGTTATGTGTTTTATACGTAAATACGCATTCTATATACGGGAAAGTCAACAATGAATTGGAAAAATACCTTTATACCAACCAAAAGGGAATTTATGGTTAACATCAGGATCAATGTTCGCAAATAATGATGAGTTATTTCGTAATATATTCCTTAAGGGATGAGGTAATCTTTCTGTGAAGGTTTAAACAAAGAAGACGGAGAAACATGGTTTCAAATATATATATCGAGCGGCAAAATGAATGTGGAATGATGCCGTGGTGACAGCAAAAATATTAAACATCTATTTCAAGGCATTTGGTGGAAACAGCAAATAATTTGTCCCAAAATTTGGTTATCATCGCAATACTTATGTTTCCACACAACGTTGCATTCAATAAAACCGGCTTCACGCTGCGAAAATTTATTGTCGATTCTTTTAAAGCTAAAAGAATGATCGTAAGTATTTAAAAGGTTTTTTGTTATTCTGAAAGAAAATTCGTCTTCTTGTCGCGTAATTTGGCCGTAATAAATCTTATAAGAAATAAAATCGAATATAAAATAAAGTTACGAAATTTCTGAAGTAAGAATAATTATCATGAAAAGAAAAAAACTCACCCCTGAGAGATCGTAATTAGCCATCGCAAAATTCAACTCTTTCCTTCAACAGAGAGAACTCAATGCACTATCTGTTACAGGTCCACTGTTGTCTAGCAAGTCAAGCGACTTGGAGCGCTTCCCAGTTATATATACGAATATATTTACCAAACCACAGTACGTCCACGCCGCCTACTGTAATGACGATGAACCCGAAGTCTAGCAATATGACTGAATCTCTGCGATTTACGAAGCAAAAATGTTTATTGCGCAGGATTCGCTCGAACTGGTAAATTACTGAATATGAAACATTCTAGACCTATAAATGTCATATGAGCTCTTCAATAAATCACATTCCTGTGTTAGTATACCCAGTGCAGGAATGTAACTTCCTGGTGTAGATACTCTATTATACTAAGGAATTGATGAACTTGCAATCCGCATGCATCCGATATTTATTTAGAAGAAGCTGTGTTTATTAATCCAAATTAAAATAAAACTATTACAATTAAGGTTTAAGTAGAAAATGGAAGAATAATTTAAAATGTTTACCTTTCCTAAAGACTTTTTCAGATCATGGTGTTCGACGTTAACGGACATAAAAGTATGATTACTTTACTAAAATATCCTGACATAAAATCACACATATTCCGAAACAAAAAGCCTCCACTCAGCTGATGTCATTTCGTTATTCTTATGGTTAATAGAAATGGCGGCGAACGTCTGTGTTAGTACTTCTGGTCCTGTATTATCATTTTTACTGTATGAAAATGTCAATAGTGCTACGAATCAGGTATTGAAAAAATTATTTATTCTCTTTCTACATATATTTGTAAACCTGTTCGTGCTAAAAAAATAACTCAGGCCTTTGCTAACAAATAATATTCAGTAAATTAATGAGCGATTGAGGTACATAGCAGATTTTACTGATTCCTTCTTGATTTTACTTAATGTCATAATATTCTCTTCTCTTACATGCTTTAATTTTGATGTACATTTTCTTGTCATCGATTTTTCATGTCATCTATAATAATATTAGGCATTATTTAATTATGAATCTACGTAACGTTAGCACGTAACCACGAAGAAACTTATGTGCATGTTTCTCACTACTATACTGTTAAATTTTGGTATTTTAGGAAGGATTTCTTTTGGGAGAGATCGTGAACAAAGAAACAAACACCATTAGCGATTTCCAGATTAATGGAAAGGAAACAGCTACTTTAATTAGTAAGTTACATATCTTGTTCGATCCTATATGTCAATTGTGTGAGCTTTTTGAATACTATTCTGTATTCTGTTTACTCTACAGGTGTACATTCCATTATGCCTCTCCCAAGTAAGTTTTCATTTTATAATCACGTTGGGAAGGTTAATGCGAAGAAACTGAAAGAAATTTTGAAGGAGAAAGCGAAAGTAAGTAAATGTACACTCCTATTCTCTCCATTAAAGGCCATTTCGAGGTATAGAGAACCTATATTTTCTATATATATATATATATCGGTTGGATGATATTTCAAAATTTTAATGCGGAGCTTTAATTTCAGGAAGTCGTCGGATGGTTTAGGTTTAGAAGAAATACTTCTTTGACGCTTCATTTATCCGATAAAGCCATTCATCGGCAATTATCAGAAATATTATTGCCTCGTGAATCCCGGTACTTTTATGTTATGTGTATTTTGTCTTCCTCCAAATCTTCTAATGAATCAACTCATCGGTTTAACCATGCTTTCTATACTCAGACATACAGGTAAGCGATGTATCCCGGTTCCTGTTGCCATTCTTAATTTACTCCATGAATCTTATAATTACTCTTAAAACACCCACATTTTCGTCTATTTTCAGTGATTTTGAACCCATTCCATTGAACGTAGATAATCTGGGAGATACATCAATATCTGGATATAAGCTTGTTTCTAACACTGCCTGCTCTTCTGATTCCTTTCAAAATATTATCTCATCTCTCAAGTAAGTTTATTTTGGTTTACCTTTGCATATTTTCATCACATTTCTTTTTCCCAGTAAAACTGTTTGTTACAGCTATTACCCAAAACTATCAGCATATTTTTCATGTAATTAAGATTATTTACCTATAGGAGTTGTTCTCCAAGCATCAAATTTGACCTGCTCAAGTACCACTACATAAACTTTCAGTTTCCGAAGGAAATGTTTTACTGTTTAAGAAGCTTCATTTGCTATGAAAAATTAACTAAATTTAATGCATTTTTATGAAATATTAAGTATTTTAAAATCTAAAATGTAACTGATTTTACAGTATCCTTCTTAGCTGATAGCTTAGATCCTAATATAGGCTCATACCTTAATCTCTGAAACATATATGAATGCAATTTTATGTACAAATAGAATTTTACTGCATTGAATGTCAAGAAATGTCATTTTATATCCAAGCATCTTAACCTGATGTAACAGTAATGAAGTTCATCAGATGTTTTGAAACCTCTGCCTTATTGATTTGTCGATCCTTCACATTTGATTCTATTTGTGCAACTATATATCTGTTTTAGCTGAATTTGCTGCTTGGGCATAAACACACTGAAGTCTAATTTATTGAGCTGTTGATCTTTTGTTTTTGGCAGCCATATTTTAAAATTGAAGCAATTTCTGAAATGTATGATTACTTTCTATTAAAAACAATTGTGTAACTTCAGTGGTAGGACTAAAATCTATACTTCTCTTGTGTTTATGTGAAGAGTTATTTAAGGAGCAAATATCAAAACCATTTCTGGAATAAATTTTCTACATAATTATTCCCTTTCTAAAATTTTAATTCTCTATTGAAAGGTTCAACAGCTTTGACTATCAAATGTTAAACATAATTAGATATTATTAAGTACCATGTATTCAGGATGTGTGTTATTTTCTTCATGAAATTTAATTAAGTCAGTGCATGTGCCCTTGCTTTTAGACTGAACCGAGATCACTTCTCGGAGTCCAAGCTGGTTCTCAACATGCAAATACTTCTCAAGAAGCATCTTCAGAAACTAGTTCATGACCTTTCAATCTCAGAATCCAGGGTGTCAACATTACAGAAGGAGGTTAACTTGCTCAAGTCTCAATTAAAATCTGGAAAAGTCTCAAATGGTGAGTGAATCTGTCTGCTAATTCTGTCTTTTAACCATACTATGATTTTCTTTCTGAAAGAAAAATTTTATTATTGTGATGTTTTGTGCCCTCAAAATTCCCAATTTTGTATTTTATAATTATTTTAATATGACGGTGGATTGCATACCATCAGGTTATGTTGAAGGATGTGCAAAGTCTCCTAGTAGAATTTTCTACCAAGTTCTTATGTTTATCATATAAATTTGAAGAAATAACTTAAATTTGTTTGATTAGAAAATATTGAATAAATTCGTTCATGCAGTCACACCATCCTACATAAATACATTCATATTTATCGACTGAAAACTATAAATGATGATAATTTACTATTCATTTAAAGAAAAGTGAAGGTTTAGATTGGGTTCCTAAAAATTTAAAAGAATCATCTAATTTCTTGGGGCATAACTATGTTGTAACTCCTGTCTGTCATCCAAATTATAGGTATTCTTCTGGATTATTGTAATTTCCTTTGTTATTCCTCCTTTATATGTTTATTGTAATTCATTTCCTTAGTCTTTTTTGAATCTTGTGTATTGTCATAACAATATGAGGATGATATAGTTGACATATATTATTAATTTGCTTGAATTTGGTCTAATGATAAGTGTTGATGGTTAAATATTGCATTGACTGTTGCTTTAAATATTCATAACCTAGCCTCAGTCCAACAAATGTGAATTTGAAGCCATTCTTGCTTACTGACATCAAAGGAGAAAAGCTGGATTCTCTGGAAGCCATAGGAATTTTCCTCACTTCCATTCCAAACCCTCCTCTTTTTTGTTCCAGTCATCTGCTCTCTCCTCAATAATATTGACTGTTTGAACAAATCCAAGTTTTCATTACATGGTGAACTACTTTCCCCCACTCAGTTCCTTGAACTTTATGAGGATGTTCATATATTGTATAATTAATAGAAAATATTAGGAAAATTATTTTATGGTGCAGGAAATCTTGTTGGTTTTATATAAAAAGGAGACAAAGTCTTAAAGACCTGACATGGTTCTTTCTAGCTTCCTATTCAGTTATGGCACGTGACTTGCCTAGTTTTCCATGTAATCTGCTTTTTGGCTCTATAATCCAAATATTGTTACTATAATATAGGAGGCTATTTCATTTTACATAATACAAAAGAGCATTGAATTAGATAGTCTTTCTTATTTTTAACATTGGAATCATCAAATGGTTGAATAATGAATGGATGCGTAATAAATTATTACAGAGTAAAAGGTTTGAAGTGATGTGATATAATGTAATATTTTAGGGGATCAATATTTCAGCATACGAGTATATATGACAGTATTTCTCTACATAAGGAAATTTTAAGATGTAGTGTTAGTATTGTTTAAAGTGCTTTGACAGCTGAGATCATTTTGCACAAGGCTCCCACCAAGAATTAAACCTGTGACTGCTTTCATCATATGCAAACATGCAATCCTATTGGTTAGCCGTTAATCCATTTTTTAAACTTAAAGGCTTGTGTAACTCAGGACAATGGAAGAACATGGGGAAGGATTTACTTGTAATTCAAGGTAATGAAGAAAGTAAAACTTCTAGGCCCACAGTTAACAGGAGAGTAATGCATTTTCCTTAGGTAAAACTACTCAAGGGTCCAATTCCAGCATGTGACCATGTGCAAATGACCTCAACTATTGCAACTCAGTAACATAGCATGTAAGAATTCGATCTTCGCAAAGAAAATTGAAATTGATTGAAGGAAGAAACTTAAGAATGAATGTGACTATTTATTATGTTCCTCATTGCAAGTAGAGAATAGTTAACTAAATGGTAATATCTCAATCATATTTCAAATTTAAATGCTTGAAATATGAAAACTCACTCCTAATTCATGACCGTGCAAGGTATTATTTCCTGATATTTCAGTATGCACTGCTATGTATGTTAACTCTTCTTGCTTTCTGTTTTCATTCTTCCATTTTCCTATTTCATTTCTGAGGAGAAAAACAGCTGGAAAACCTGACCAATCTCACTCTGTATTCAAAGGTTCTAAATTCTAAATGTTTTTTCTCTTGTTTCAGAGTTGTTACTTCCTCAACTTCTGAGTATGCCTGTCAAGAATCTATCAGAGCCCATTAGTGTTAAGACTGATGAACTGCTGTCAGAAAATGAGAAACCTGTCACTGTGGGTGAAGGTGCACCACGTGAAAGTGAGCAAACTGATGGCAGCGAGGATGACGTGACCATTGGTGAAGCAATTGTGGAAGACCTTGCAAAAGAGAGTAATTCATCCTCAAGTCCAGTTCCTGCTAAAACTGCCAGCGATCCCTTTGACTTTGTGACTGAACTCAAGAACGAAATGGCACCTGCTACTCCCCCTATTGCCACTTCTACCACTCCAAGTGGCACAAGGAAGCATGTGGTAACAGACAGTCCCAAAGGGAGTGGTGGAGTGACTGGTGCTAAAAGAAAGCAGTCATCACGTGTTAGCCCTTCATCTCCCTCAATGGGGAGCCACACCTCAGGGGGGGATGGTGCACAGGGCAAAGGTCATATCAACAGGTACCAACGCTCTTCTCCACAGAGGTCCGTCCGAAAAGTATCGAATCCAGAAAACCAAAGGCAATTGAAAACAAGACAGAGTGCCTCGATTAGAGCTGGAAATAACAATTCTCAGGATAACTAATGATTACAGAATATCATGGAAATCATTGTATACATGTATGTGCTTATGTTTACATGGACATTAGTTGACAAGATTAATTTGTCTCCAAATAATGGCTATAATTATCATCATCACATTTTTCATATTCCAAGATTGTTATTCCATTTTGGCTGGAAGCCTTATTACTATTTTATTTTTACAAATCACGGGTGATTATTCCCTCAAAGCTTGAGAGTTTACTTTTTATGCCCTTATAGATGGCAGTGATTATTTATTTATAGAAAAATACATTTCCAGATCATCATATAAAATATGTATTTATTTAACTACCTTTGACCTTTATGTTTATAGTGGTATTTATAATGCTTGTATGTGAAGATTCATTAAAATTGAAAAGCCTTACTGTCATAGAGAACAGTCTTGCTCTACTGAAGAGATATTTAATTGTCAGATAATTCCTCAATAGAAAAGTCTGTCTTGAATTGTCTTTCTTGTTAACTTGGAAAGTCCTTGTCAATTTTAAAGTACTCTTCACAAAAAGCATTTCTTTTCCCAAAAGAGTTTTATCTAGTTTCAATCTGCTGGATAATGAATGCTTTGATGTCTATTTAACTTTAAAGTCTGCCAGATTGATATCCAGAACATCTAAGTATTAAGAAAGCAATTTTTGTATTTAGGATGCCGTTCTTGCGTAAAATTTTCTGTTACAGAGTATCAGTTATCCAAACCAACTCTCTACTGCCCTTTCCTCTCAGTTATTATTATAATGTTTAGGAGATTAGTTTGGCTTTGTCTTTTCTGAAACAAACCAGTTTCTTCTAGCTCATTTTCATTGACAGCTCAATCAAGCAGTAATTTGCTGTTTAACTCAAAGCAAGTATTTAACTTTTCTCACATGGGAGAATCTCTCATGCTATATTTGATGAGAATATATAAGGATTTGACATTTCCTTAGTTTATGGATCTCTATTGAGAATTTTTTAAACTCAATCCATAAGGTAACCATTTTAGTACTTTGAGAGGGTATAGTTGAAGTTTAAAATATTTTTTACTGCTACTCAATAAAACAAATCTTAGTTGGCTTCATAGCCAGGCTACACTGTTAGATGAATTCAATGAAGAGGAAGATCTCTCATGTGGAAAAATCGTGAGAAGGTAGGGAGGGATCTTGGTGTTAGGCTGTGGGGTGGGTGTTGTAGGAGTAATACAGTACTGTAAAGGTTATTTTCAATATGAATATTCAATGCCACAAAATTGTGGCAACTGGTTAATTTTTAATACATGGCATTCCCTAATTAGTTATATATGCCAAGTTTTGTGATGATAACTTGAACATGAATTTTAATACCTTTTACTTAATTTATTGCTGGGTGCTCTGAGATTTTATTTTAAAAGTATTCCATGAAATATCATTGGAGAAATTTCTTATGTTTTTTTTATTCTTAAATTTGAAGTAGCTGTTTTGTGAATGCAGTGAACTGGTAATCCCTTAACCACTGAAAACCACATATGAAATGCTTCATTAGAGTAAGTGTAATATACCCTACAGCTACATTTCAACAATTAATAATGCTTTTAAAACCTTAATTTCAAAATTTCCTATATACTTTTGAATTATCTATTTTGTATGAATTATCTTTTTTGAATTTTATCTCTTCCGTGTAAGACATATTCAGAATATTCTTAGATACTGTAAAGAGAGTATTTAATACCTTCCTCCTATTTGTTAACATTTGACCAGAGGGATTATGAATACCAAAGCTCAAGTTAATACATCTTTCATTGCATTGTTTTCAATTTTGTATGAAAAGTTGAGTGTGAAAAAAATCTTGGCAAGATGGGTACTGTTTGTTCTCAGAGGAGAATAAATGCAATTGTGTGGTCGACTCTGAGGCTATTTTGTGTTTTTCCATCGCAATCTGGACAAGTTTCTGTTTGATACAACTGTGGACAAAACATGGATACATTACTACACTCCAGAGACAAAGGAACAGTCAAAACAGTGGGTTTTTGAATGTGAATGGACTCCAAAGAAGGGGAAGATGGTGAAAATGGCCAGTAAGGTGATGTCCACTTTTTTTTGGGGTGCGTGCAGAATCATCTACACTGATTACTTGGGAAAAGGTCTAACAATAACTGAAGAGTATTATGTGTCATTATTACACCGGTTGAGCAAAGAAATTGAGAAATAACATACTAATTTGAAAAGAAAAAAGATCCTCTTCCATCGAGACATTGCACGGATGCACACATGTGCAATGGATGGCCAAAATTATGGAATTAAAGGTCGAATTATTAGAACATCCACCTTATTAAGCTCACAGTGACTTCTTTTTATTTCGAAACTTGAAAAAATGGCTTGGGGGACAATGGTCCACGTTGAATGAGGTCATCACCCTAACAGATGCCTATTTTGAGGACTTCCGAAATCCTGCTTTTTGAACTTAAAAAAGTTGGAGAAACAAGAAACACTTGGAAAAGAGTTATAAGGAGATTATGTTGAAAAAAATTACACAAAGTAATTTATCTATATTTTTAAGGACTTATTGAATGACCATTGTAGTTATGAAACTGTAGTTACACAGTGATTAAAAATAATGGATTTTTCAAAAGTACACATTAAAATATGACCAAGATTTCTAGTAGTAGCAGCAAAGAGACCAGTACCCACGGTTAAATATTTTTACAACATGGAAATTGATACCACTGATGGGAAATTAGTAAAACAATTTCCTTACGACTGAAAATTGCAAAAAAATAATAATTTCTTTAGTAATTGATATAAGACTTACTCTGGATCATCTCTATTGTACTTGTGGCTTGGAATGGGTCAGTTCAATGATTGATTTCTTCTTTGTTGTGAATTTGTAACAAGCGTACTCTATGAATATTTGATTTCTTTCTGAATTACACCATAATCTGCAAAAATGAACTTATTTACTTAAATATTTTTGATGTTTTTAAATCAAGCACAATATTTTTCTTTAAAAACAANAATCTTTTCCTGATTCGTTTATCAAGACCTCAATTTTCCTTTATCAAATCATCAGTTCCCTTCGTTTCACAAAAGCTTCCTTAGTCGATGCTATTCTTTTTTGAACCTCATCTGTAAACCTCTCTTCCTTTCATCACTACCTGGCTTCATTAACCATTTCCTCAGCATATACATTAAAAAGCAATGGTGATCCTTGTCTTGCCCCTCTCCCCAACTCTCCCCATTCTGATTTCCCATCAGCTATTTTAACCTATGCCGTTTGATTTCAGTGCATAATAATAATTGATATAATGATGCTATTTTCAAATTTGATTGAGAACTTTGCAGAAGTACAATGTTACTAAATCTCTATTCAAACATGATTTGTTATTTCATTCTCTTCTTAAACAATTCTTCAACTTTCAAAGCTGTATTCAAAAGATAGAATCAGAAAATTTGATGATTGAATACTATCTAGCATAAATTTAGAGAACCTCTCTTTTTATGAAGGACCACCCTTTTCTAGATATATAATACTTTCATTTTCTACAAGGAAGTTGACTTGACTTTAATTTTGAATATTTTTTCAAGGCTATTTTCATATTAAATTTCATATGCATGTTATAAGTCAACCAATATAAACTAAGTAGAGAGGGAAGTAGATCCAGTACTGAATTCTAATACAAGCTTCTCAAATCATGGTAAGGAAGAAAAATTTAAAGGAAAGAAATTACATCGGCAACTTTAATTTATCAAATAATACAAATAACACATAGACAATAGTGTTAGTTAACCAAATATATCTCTGAGCAAAAGGAATTTGAGTAACAGTACAAATATATATATACATATGTGTATGATAATACACACACATATACACAACAAAATATGTCACTCCTTGTACCAAATTTACGTCTATTATCTTTTCAAAATATTCTTCGGACTAGTGCACAAAAACATACAGACATTAAATAAACAACATCAAATGGAATGTAAAAATAATATAGTGAAATGATGGCATATTTCTTTTAAAGTGAAAGACTAGAATTACATGTTTTCATTTACTGAGTATTATGACTCTTAGTAATAAAAAAAATTATTGCTTATTAAAGATGATAATAAAATCATTTGAACAAAAATATAGTTGTTAAATAGAAAAGATATTTAAGCCTTTTCTGCTCATCAGCATTGCAGTATACACTGAAACAATGAACCATAGAAGTTAAGATGCCCATACATTTGGCAGTGGTCTTAAGAAATTCAGAGTTTGCAATTCATTTCGAAGAGCTAATACCTGCAAAGTAACACGAATTCTACAAAACATCTATTGGGTTATTAGATGTGCCTGTGACCTCCCAAACAGTTGCTGCAAGCCGTCTGGAATGTTCTAAAACGCAAGAAGCTGTAGCCAATCCAAGATGTATGCAGTAAAGTTCATAACAGTGGATCTTGGATGGTGACATTTTCGGAAAACATTCTTCAATAAGTTTGCTAGAGAAAGATTTAAGAATATATTAACAGCATAATAATGTATCATTCTTTCTTTGTCATAGACTATCACGACTTAACCTTATTTCACATTGTAGGAATAAATTATTTGTATACCCACCCCCAGTTCAGAAGTATGCCCTGCTTGATAATTATTTCAGTTAGCAAGTAAAGAAATATATCTTCTGTAACAATTGCAACCAAACTCAATTTTTTTAACACAATATCAAGAGAGACAACATTTGAGAATATCTGAGAATGTATCAACTTTCTGCTCTCCTTCATGCAACTTACAAAATTCCACAGATATTAAAAATTAAACCACCATATTCTAAACATCATTTTACAATAGTATAAACACAAATATAACAAAAAATATATTATCAGCAAAAATTAAGGAAAGATGGGAAAGTTAAAATTTTACAAGGGAGATCTTTTTTCCACAAATATATTCAACTGCCTAATGAATACCTAAATCCCAAGTCAGAATTTTAAATAAAATATTATAGAGTATGGTTAAACATGATTAAGATGTGATACTTACGAATAAAAATCACCACATAAAATTCCAGGAATGGGAAACTGTTTCAGGGTAGAAGAAGGGAAGACTTTGACCTTTAGAGGTGAACCCTGAAAAAGCATTTTACATCTAAACAAAATCATTCAAAGAGAACAAATAGTAATATATGTAACCATTAACGTGAATGACTTACATAGTTGTCCTCGAACCAAAGAAAGTACGCATAGTTGAAAGTATTATCTTTCCACATGATAGCTATGTGACCTTCGACTAAATGCTCACGACTGAAGTCCACCATCCCCCAAATCTGGAGGAAGATAATTTATCAGTCAGAATTACAAACATTTCCCTTAAATCATGTTTATAAAGATAAGGAAAGTTACAGACAAATATTTCTTAAATGACTTATTTTCAATTTTACAAGGGGCAAAATGTTAATGTCAGAAAAAATCATAAGGAATGAACATAGAAATGAAAACATGCTTGCAAGATGTTACAAAGTAAAAGGTAATTTTTACTGCAATAAGTAAGGCAGGTTTTCCAATCTTCTTAGGCAAAAGGCCAAATTAAAAAAATATTGCATTGCATGGCATCAATTGCATTTTAGCATTGCCAGATAGTACCTTGTAAATTACAAGAATAACCTCTTGTATCAGTTTTCATGAAAATATTTTACATATTTGCAAAACTATTTTATATAGAAATTTAATTCCAAAATTACACTTTAATTTAAGCAATAGATTTAAACATTTTGTGAAAGCTATAACTGAAGAAAAAGCTTTTCACCACACAAAAAGACTGAAGTTCTAGTGAAAACTATAAATACTATAGTGGCATAAATTACAAGTTAAGTTACAGTAGATAGAGTTGTAGACAAAGAAAAATAATTTAAAAGTAGCAAAAATATTTGAAGCTTAAAACATTATTATTTAAGGTTGTCTTTATTTAATTAATTATGTGATATACGAAAGACAAAAGGATGACCACAGAACATTATTATTTTCAGAAAAATTATAACCATTTGATAGACAACTATTAGTTTACTCAAGACAATTAGTCACAGAGAATTTAAAAAAAATGGAGCAAAATTTTAAAAAAGCTAAACAGGAAAATTACTTAATTAAAATAAAACTTTAATGAGAGAGAATTTTCAAATAAAAAAGCTTAAAGTCTCAAGATATACCTTTCTTTTTGTCAATGTAATAGTTTCCTGGGAGGAGAAATCTAAGCTTGGAGCAGTAACTCTATGGGTGCTTCTATCCACATAGATAAAGTGAACCAATCCAGGAAACTCTTCCAGATACTTGTTGATTGTTAGGGAAGCTCGCGTAGATGACTTACATTAAGGACAAAACCACAATGAAAGAGAACAAACTCAACAAGACAGAGATAAATACTGATTACCAACACATACCCACATCAAACATACCCACATATCACATAAGTTTTCTATCTTTCGGTAGTTTCATGTGCCCTAATATTCTCCGATAATCACCATTTCCTTCACCTCCCTGTAACCCACCATACCCTTTATGTCATCTAACAACTTTTGTCTCTGTCCTCCCCTCAGCTTTATCCCTTGTATTCTTCCTTCAATAACATCTATTAGCAATTCCTCTCCCCTCAATATTTGGCCACCCATTTCCTGTAGGCATTTAATTACTTTGATTACAACACTCTATTCCCCAATCATAGTACCTTGTGTTTACTTTTCTAGCAACTCAACTTACCCTTTCCATTCTACGCCATACCCATATCTCGAATGCCTTCAATCTCTTGATGTCCTCCTTTAGTAAGGTCTACGTTTCACACTCACATAGCAAAACACTCCACACCAAGGATTTTACTAATCTTTTCCTGATTCGTTTATCAAGACCTCAATTTTCCTTTATCAAATCATCAGTTCCCTTCGTTTCACAAAAGCTTCCTTAGTCGATGCTATTCTTTTTTGAACCTCATCTGTAAACCTCTCTTCCTTTCATCACTACCTGGCTTCATTAACCATTTCCTCAGCATATACATTAAAAAGCAATGGTGATCCTTGTCTTGCCCCTCTCCCCAACTCTCCCCATTCTGATTTCCCATCAGCTATTTTAACCTATGCCGTTTGATTTCAGTGCAAATTTTGCACCAAACACCTCCTTTCCAGTAAAACCCAATTTATCAAATACAGTCATAATACCCAAGAGAAAGCAAGTAAACTTGATTGTTTTCCTTAA
Source organism: Ladona fulva (assembly GCA_000376725.2). Taxonomy (NCBI): domain Eukaryota; kingdom Metazoa; phylum Arthropoda; class Insecta; order Odonata; family Libellulidae; genus Ladona; species Ladona fulva. The sequence goes on from KZ308192.1 coordinate 138,822, forward strand.
AATTTGGAATTTTTTACAACAACTTGACTGACAATTATTATATAGTAATCCCTTCATTTAATAAAGGTTTAATTTTGGTTACTAAGAAATGCAATATAACATTACCTTAATTCCATCATTGATGTAATCAGGTGTCATACATTAATTCATTATCTTATACTATGGTTTGAAACCAAATTGGTATTCAAGTCTTTTACTTCATCAAATATGCCAGGAATCCCCAAATTTATTGAGAAATGGGCCAAAGAAGTACAGGGAAATTATCCAGTGGTCCACAACTATGGAAGCATTTTTTAATTTTTTCTACAAATTGTTTATATCACGTTAAAAAAGGAATAAATTTAGTAGTTCTCATATGCAGCAAAACAAAAAATGAAAGTACAACTAATATAAATGATAATGTCTACATAGGAACTTAATAGGTCTAGTTATGAGTCTGTACAGTGTTTTACATTCTATCAATCTATGGGATTTAATAAAAACTTCTGCAAGTCAGCATTGGCCTGTGTGATGTGGTTTTGGGGACACCTGAAATAAGGTACCCTTCAGACTTAAAGTTTTCCATACCTTGTGTCTAAAAATTCAACAGAATCAACCGAAAAACATTTTTGATGAATGCTTTAAGAATAGACTTCAATTTCTAATTAAAATGCTTGAAAAGGATATGATCCCAAGGTAAAGTTTCTCAGAGCTTTCACTTTGAGGAAATCACTGAAAGGAGCCATGCCATCCCTGACAGAATCAATAGCAACAAGCAGAGCTTCTTTGTCTCGACTCAGCAGTCCAATTTCAAGGCAGCCTGCTTTAAATACTTCCCTCAAAGCATCAGAAAAAGTGGGAGTGCTGGATTCCACCCTCAATATGCAATCTGCTTCTCTTGTCCTTAAGTACTCCACATACTTCTTACGGATGAAATCCCAGCATGACTTTAACCTCAACTATAAGAGAATTTAATCCAATATTTTAAATTTACTGACAAATTTTACAGATAATTACAAATTAGTCATAATCTCTTAAATAAAATACTGATGGAAAGAATAAAGTATAATGAAACATAGAGTAAAACTATATTTCAGCAAAAGCAGAAATAAAATACTTTGTAAAGATACCATGTGGTTTAATAAAATAGAAAATCCAGCTTCAACTACTATGCAGTCATCAAACAATTGATGACGACTGATAGTAGCTGAAACTGGGTACTGTTCCATTAAAAAACACAGAATTATAAAAGAAGTATTTCCTTTCTTTTTATCACTGAACTGCATATAGTAAAGGTGTCATTCATTGATTGATATTTTATCAGACAAGTCAAGTTTAACTAATATCATAAGATACCTGAATACCTGAAATCAATAACTATGACCAAATATTAAAGGTGGGTTCTCACACGGTTGAGTACTCACCTATAGGTAGAAGTTTTTGATAGAGTTAACTAGTTAACTTAAATTAACTACAACTTAGTGATTTATTTTACATGAATTTATATTCAACAGGAATTTATATTTAACTCTCAGAAAGCAAACAAAGAATGGGTGCATCATTGCCAAGCTTACAATTTTACCTGTATTTTGGGCATTGCATAACGGAAATAATTTGAAAGTTTTTGTTTCAGTCAAGAATCAGAATTCAAAGATATTAAAATTTTGTTTTGATTACATAAATACTACTTGAGAAGTATAATTATTTTCATATCTTTTCAATCTACCTGTAATGATATACCAACTAATTACAAACAAAAACTTTGCATTACATGGTTGAACTCAGGATTACACATGCTAAAAATTGGTTCAACTTCCCAAGGAAAAAGGGACATGAAAAAAGTGACTTTTTTCATGTCCATTTTTCTTTGGAATTTTTCCTAGATGGATGCTTTCATGTGCAAAGTTACCTTTACTCTTTTCCTTTTGTCAGTTCAACTTGTTTTTCTTTGGCATTGCTAGTTTAGTTTTTATTCAAATCCAAACACAAGCATCCCTAATAAAAAAATCCAACAGTAAATTCCACAATAGAATTCTGGCAATGGTAATAATTCTCCATGAATGGAAGTTGACAAAACTCAAGGAAAACATTCAAAATACAAAGAAAATAAATGCTCTGATTCATCATCTTATTGAGGAAGCTGTAAAACTTTGAAAATTTTGATAATTCAAAGATAAACTCAAGCAAGTAAAATATGCATGGACATTAGTTGAACAAATTAATATAATTACAGAATGGTAACATTGCATAAATTTCAATAAACGGAAAGAGCATAAATGCAGTATCCTATTTGAGTAGTAGGATACTACTATGAAGAAACTACTATGAGTAAATCTTACAAAACTATCGAAATTTACATGATACATTTATAAAAATTTACATACAGTGCAGGCATCCAAATCATATGCAGATAAAGTTGCACTCTTGGCCTTGGGCTTGGAACGACGAAGTCCATCAAAAACATGTTTCACTCCTGCATCTAATGTATCAAATGCAGCTCTTACACCAGCTACATCTCTCTGGAGTTGCAAGGACTGCAGTGAATTGAGTGCAGAAAATGTCTCATGCAAACCATTTGCAACTGCACCAGATCCAGTCTACAAAAAAAGAAAAATAGATGAACAATTTTGGGACCGCCAATATGGCAATTCTAAACAACAAACAAAAGAATATAGAAACAGTATAAGCTTATGAAGTGATAGAGTCTTCAACAAACTTTCACCATGATTGAAACAATTTTTTCCATTATTAACCCTATGAGATCAGAAGAATCTGGGCACCAGAATTCCCTCTAAGCTGGGAACAAACATAACTAGTCACATGGATTTTTGTATTGCCCAATATCTTTAGAGACTCTTGGAACCATTGGCTTAATTTTCATTAATCTCACAGTTATTCTGTGAATCACAGACTAGTCTGGGAGTGACCACTGTGTAATTCAATCTAGCACTTGTCTATGCTGATGGGTTATGGGGGAGTGGTTTGAAAACAATTTCCCATGAACTGTTTTAGAATGCCAACTTTGAGCCAGGCCACACTAACACCTGTTTACGATTCTTTGCACTTAGGAAATCCACAAAAAATGGTTTACTGTTCCCAATGACACCTTATGCCACCAAATTGACAGTATGTTCGTGAAAGAGGTGACTACCATCAAGGCTAAGGGTAGGACAGAACTGAATTGACTGCCAGTGTTCTCAAAGGAAGGTGGTCTGAACTAGAACTACATTGTAGTTTGGTTTCCAAATACTTCCAATCAAGTAATATAGTACTTAAACAGAATTTTTATCTCCTGATATAATTTTTTTTACTTCCTATACAAAATTTATCATTCTTCACACTCCAGAAATATTCTCAGTTCTACTCAAGATCACAATGGCATCTTTTCTTTTTCTTAATACTCATGGCAATGACTCTCTATTCTTAAATCCTAATTTCAAGGCAATGAGTTTTCATAACATCACTCTTAATATCATAACTTCGAATGAGATCTGCTTCAAATAAGATGCAATACTGACCTCAATGATAAAGAGGAGATGAAGATCTTCAAAAAGAGATGCAATATGTACAACATGAGGAGTAAAGCCAGGCCCAGCACCTCGCAGCATCACCAAACGACTGTGCACTTGATCACTTATGCCATGTTTATAGTCTGATTCTGTTGTACCATCATCTGTTGTTACCTTCTCCTTTATAACTTGACCTAAAATATGAACAATACAATGAAACACTTGCATCTGAATATACATAAACACTATTTAAACAACTCAATTACCCTTGTATCTACCATTTCCATTAAAAAAATTAACAATGTTTCATTCAACAAAAAACTCAGGGTAAGTCATTGCATATTCATTAAAATTTCAATTAAATCATGAGTTTTTGATAAAACCAAAATAAAATTTAAAAAATTCATGCAAGTGTATAAAAGTATGTTTCTCATTTCCATATTTTCCTTTCTCATCAATATTTACATCTCTCAAAAAATGACAGATATAAATACATTCGTTTGATGTGCCTAGCTCAATTCACGAAAATCACTACCAACTTTTGAAAACTTTACTACAAGAGGCATAAACATTAATATTGCTTAATTTCTTTTTTTATAACATCTTTGCTTCCATGAGTTAGAAAAAAATTAAATATAGTGATAATTTACAAAACATTTAACAAAGATAACTGTAATAATTATGGACTGCAATTCTACCATTAATGTAAAATAAAAATGGTTAATTTCAGATTTAAATAATGATGATTTCATGGTGGAAGATGAAGAAAATATAAGTTACATAACTAATTAAGCCCTATAGACAGATACTGATTTACTGCTATTACATAACCATGGGCTTGGATGACATAACAACCCTGCTAGTAAAAATTATTTTGGAGCTGAATATTTGAGCTGATTTTCAGAAATTCATCAATCAACAAATTATTGTAAAAAACAATTCATTCATTAGGTAACAAATTTGATGAGATATTCAATAGATAATCATACTTTTTCATGAGCTAAACTTGAGTTGGTCCCATTCAATAAAATTAAAATGCAACACGATAGTAGAGAAAATGGCTGATTTTATGTCCAAATAAATAATAATATATATAAATAATATTTATAGAGAGAGTTGAATATTCTTCTGAGAGTTGAACAGCAAGGATTACAATCTGAACTCCTTTAGAGAATGTCAGAAAACAAAATTAACTAAACGCCATATTTCCCCATGTATGAGACACCTTGATTATGGGATGCAAAATTTGGAAATAAATACCAAACGTAAATATCTTCATAAACTTAATATAACAACTGCAAAATATTAAGCACAAAGACAAGTGCAAAAACTATTGGTAATGACTTCCATAGCATGGTACGCTGCATAGGCATGCATAAAAGTTGCTTGAAAATAACTACTATCATTACATAAGACAATTCCTGTTTATAGACCCCAAACTTTTCTTCATTCTTCAGTGTCCTATACATGGTAAATATATGGTAATGCTAGTAAATGAACCAGACAGAAAATTAATATGAATTACATCTGATATAAGTGAAAGCAGAAGGTTGAAATGAAAAAAATATATATAAAAGTAGACCAACATCCAGTAAAGGCAATAATAGCCATGTGTATAGCAGAATAAACATTCAACATCTTTATTCAATGCATATTCAATATGTCTGGGAGAGCTTTTATTTTGATGTTTAAACTGAGCTAAGTATCACAATCACTTTCAAAAACTCTCCAAAATTTCAAACTGAAGAATTACTGATTCATAAAATTCTTAAATTTAATGATCAATCTTCAGAAAATACCAAACACTTTTTATTTATGTGAGTTGAAACATTATGGGATGAGGAGAGAAAAATTGGGAAACCTGATAACTGTTGGATTTTGCCTATTTGCACTGCTTCAGGCAAACCAGTTCTAAGAACTTTCTGAATTTGCTGAACCGGATCCTAAATCTATCTGATACAGTGGTAGAATGATACACATAAAGGTACTAAAATAAAATTGTTACAAAAAGAATATAATCTCAATTTTAGATTATGGAATTCTTAGTTATTATTTCATCTTAAAAGTTTTATAAACAAATGTTTAAATTTGAGCAAAGAGGAAAGACACCCGTAAGATTGCAGTGCACAATTGCCTATTCCATAGGAATAAGAACCTATTCCTAAAATATATGAATCCTACCACTGAAACATGATAACCCCAAAAAAGTTTCATTACTTGTCCTATTCTGAAGGAGCTAATAGAATAAGCATGCCAGAATTATCTGACTTTGGGACTTGAATTATTGACAATTTCCATTTGTATCGAGTGATGTTGTAGTTAATACAGAATCAAAAAGAATAAACTCTTCCTGAGTGAGGAATAATTTAAAGTCAAGAGTGAATCACTATTTCTAGATTAAATACAGCACTTTTAGAAACTTAAGTTCAAAAATCTGTCAATAAAAAACCCACAAACTCCAATACCAATTGTGGATCCCAGTGGTGCAGTGAGGGGGGGAAGGTTTTCAGGATTCAAACCTCCACTGCAAGAGGCTTAGATTCTTTAAGAAATATGACACAATCCAGACCCCCAATCTTGGGAGAGATTAAGTAGTATTGTTAAAAGTGCTTCAACAGCTTAGGTCATTTCGCACGTGGGCCCCCACCGGGAATCGAACCCAGGACTGCTTTCACCAAAGTCGAACGCGTTGCCCACTTGGCTATACAGAAGCCCTGGAGAGATCAAATACCTCGCTACATATCTGTATAAATCTCCTTATTTTCTTTGAGGGATTTTGTTTTAACATCTCTTTTAAGATGTAGCAGGTATAATTACTACCAGCCCCTGTAAAGTAGGCATATTTTTGTTCCCTTAACCGTTTCCAACCCTCCCCCTATAGATATTTTCTGGGTGTGCTCCTGATGGATCCAAAATTTTGATGGAAACCTTCAATTGAAAAACTGAAACAACTGGATACATAAGGTAAACAATGATACAATGAAACATGAGACAAATGGATTCACCTGTATCATCACTGCTGACCTCTGGTTCAGTATCTGCATCTGTTTGCTGCTCCCCTTCACTGGTCCTTTTCTTCCCCTTTTTCCTGACACTGCTTGGGCTATCAGGGGGGCTGTAAAACTCTCCCTCACTTGACTCATCTCCACCTTCCTCTTTGCCACTACTCTCCTCTTCCCTTATGATCTTCACCGTATTTTTCACATGGTTTTGATTTTCATTTACAACATTTTCCACTTCTGAGCACTCATCATCAGATGTATCTTTACCTTTTGCTTGAGTGAGTGTGTTTGTCAGAAGACTCAGAAACAGAATGTCACCAGCAGCCAGTTCTCTTGCACTTCGACTAAAAATTAAATTAATTTTAATTAATTAATCCCAATTTGCCATATTTTCAAAATGAAAATAGCATTCACTTGCTCAAATATAAAATTATAGTCTACATCAATGTTTATCCATCAAAATTTACATGATGACACTACCACTGCAACCTTGGTTTATAATTAACAAATTTGGTAATTCAAATAACAGTGATACTATCAACTTATGAACTTAATTTGTTACAGTTCAAAGTTAACAACTCATAAACTTTATATCTTGAAACACAGTTTACCATAGTATCTCTTTGGTTTTTCTGAACCTATCTCAAAATTAAATTTGCATCTAGAGGTCAAAACAGAATAAAGAAAAACTTCGTAATTTGAATAGTTTGTACATAGAGGATTTCAAAAGTCACAGCATCCCATTTGGTGTATTCAGTTAATATGTAAAATGAATATTCTCTAGCAAGATATGGTGGAATTCCATTACAAATAAAATAATAACAACAACTTGTACTTTCCACAAATATATTTTCGTGGAAAGGACAAGTTATTGT
>KZ308192.1:146367-257863 GCA_000376725.2 Ladona fulva
AAGTTTACTGATAAATTTATGAATGCAATGAAATTTTTTGTACAAGTTTAAGGCTATATTTTAACATGACTTCCTAACTTATTTTCTGGATAAAATAAAATAAATATTTATAAGTATAACATATAAGAAATTACTAAATAACAAAGAATTGTGTTTTCCATAAGAAATTCCTCTGCCTGAAACAGCCTAAATATAGTCAAATAATGTAACATATCACCAATATAGATTTATTAACAAGATATTTTCAAAATTAGGATACTAAATAATAATTGGTTGAAAATATTTTAGTTAAAAAAATTTTCTTTTCACAGGATAAGATGAAAAGCAAAAATCTGTGATCTCTTGAGGAAGTGGCATTTTAAAGGGGGAGCAAAAAGGGGTACATGCCTCCCATTGAAAACATCAAACATCTCTTTTTACGCATTAAGCAATGATAAGATATTTATTTTCTGCTCTAATAAAAACAAGTTAACTCTTATACAGACAATCTGTTTTTCAATGATTTGAAATTGACTTTCTTGTACAGAAAAATTAAAAATATAAAAAAAATTATTAAGTATTTTATTATAATAGTATGTCTTCTATAGACTATATCTAGGATGCATATACTCAGAAACAAAGACCACATGCTCCTCCCCCTTCAAGATGGCTCCTAAACCTAGAGGGCTGCTCTGTGGGTACAATATCAAGGTAATCAATTTATTTATTTATATATCAGACTAAACTATTTACTTCATGAGGACAAGAATAATTTAAGAAACCAATGTCACTTGCTAAATCCCTTGCAATGAATATTTCAGTATCTTTTGTGAGACTGAACTTCACTATATGTGAACAACTTCTCATCTACAATACCTTGAGTATAAGGAGAGAAATTTGGAATTGACGAAGAGAAGAGCATGGACTCGTGAGGAATCTGGGGCAGATGTGCGAAGCTTCTCAATAGCAGTCCTCAGGACATTCAATGCTGAGCTTGAGATTTCACTGTTGACACCCAACTGTTCCACAGCTTCAACCAGGAAAGCTTGATCTGAGTCACGAAGAAATCTCCAGGAATCCAACAGTTTACTCAATAAGTGAGATTCATCTTTTGCACGTTTTAACCTAGAATCAAAACCAAAATAATCATATAACCCCATTGAAAAAAAAAGAATTGAACTTACAAATTTGATAAGTAGATATGATCAAATCCTTAAGTATGTATTACATTACATATCTAAACTGAATTTTCAATTTTAATACAATTATTAAACATTATGGGAAAGTATTATTTTACATTATTCCAGAAGACTTGATATTCTGAATCAAAAAATTTCCAAACTTTGATTACCATGTAATTTTTTCATTTAAAGAAAACATTTCAGAATAAAATGAATTCAGTAAATTTGACTCTTTAATTTCCCTACAGCTAGCATATAATAATACCATCTCATACTATTGGCACAGAAAAGGATACTTTTTAAATAATAGGAATTCATTTGTCATCTGACAAATGACTTTCTAAATTCACGAAGATTCATATATCAACAAACATCTTCCTGAATAAAGGAATAATATGACCTGTATTTATCATTAAACAGAATCTCTTCTAAAGTGAGATATGGCTCTTGAGAAATAATTACAATTGTGGTTTGTCCTCCTCCTACATGGTCTTTTAGAGAAGAAAAAGAAACTCACTACTAGCTAATGGATGATTTATTTTTTTTCTTAAGCACTAAGAATTGTTGTTGGAAATGATAAGAAGCATTAATTTACAGAATTTGAAGTGTTATAATTGTGATTTTTTCAGAACTGTAACATAATTCTTTGGATAATTTGTTAGCTTGGATAAAATAGTTAAAACCAAGAGCTTCAATATTTTTAAAATTGTTGAAAATAGAAACAATGTAGCTTAAAAATCATTTCAACCTCCATTCATGATTAATTCATAGAAAAAGAATAAAATAACAGAATAGAGTAAAAGGAGAGCAAAAATGTACTTTTCTACTTTACAGCCGTAACTCTTACACTTAAACTCATAAATTATCTGCCTAAATTAATATTATATTACTCAGAAAGCTGTTACTTAAAAATAAATTATTTCAACTCACAATGATACGTCAGGACCACAAAGATGCTGAACAAGAACCACACAAACGGAGAGAGTTCTTTTCATAAGAACAACATCCTCTTTGCTGATGTGCAGAAACAGGTATCCCATGTACTGAAAAATGTAATTAGTGATATGAACAAGCTTTATGTAGAGAGTCAATTAACAACGAAGAGGAAATGTAATGGAGAAATATAAAACTAACTTCATCAAATACCATGTTGGTTCCATCTTGGCATTGTACTGATATATAAGAATTACCAAACTGACAGCCCATCAACCTTTGGGAAGTAACAATTGGCGAAAATAGTTGAATAATGACGTTTGGACTTATTCTGTCCTTTATAACTTCATCTTCCTTTTAATAAAGAGAAAAAATATTACAATCGTAAATTTACTATCAAATTCGTACAATTATAACCTTATATGCATAAAAATTAACATAACACAAATGCTTTTAAATAACAAGATACTTTCTGGAATCAAGAAAAATGCATCCTCTTAAGTATAAAATCACGTTTCCCAAAATTATTTGACATACCCGTCCGCCAGAAAGCAGTCCCTGCTGAACCGCAAGCTTTCTAACATGTTTAGAAAATTTTCTATCATACTTCGAGTACAGGATATCGTTGAGATGATCAAAAATTAAAATGCACCTCATACTAGCTTGTGATATCAATCTGAAAAATAGAAAGGGTTCCTCTAAACGATAAATAGAAGAAATGAATTGTACTTTCCAAACTTAACCAAATATTGTTTTATTTGCGCTACCTTAGATTTTACATCAGAGCAAAGCAGAGTCTTTAATTTTCGCTTTGGATTCTCTCCTCTGAGAATATGCAAATAAGATTCGACAGTGTGTTACCGGTCACCTTCAGTAAAACAGCTCATGATGAAAACATCTCACGTCCTACGGGAACGTCGCATACTGAAATAATACTTTTACTAAAGCCAATAAAAATATTTCATCCAAAGATTGTAACGTACCTTGTCAGATTTCTTATTACATCTAGCGCCGTTCAGCCATGATTCAGGTTATTAGCAGATGACATAAGTACAGCGTAATTCTCGTTTTTGAATGAATAGAGCGAAAGCATGCACGGGTTGAGACGCTTAAATTTATGATGGGAAGGTATTCAGACGATACCACTGGAAGCGGAGAGAGGAGCATAGCATTATGATGTTATATAATTTACAATAGATTTTCACCAACCGCCTCACGTAAATTATAGTTCCTAAATGAACTAAAATTTAAAATTAAGGAGTGATGTCGATCTATTACATAATAGCAATTTGGAGCTGATTCGAATATCATATTTTCATATAAAATTCCCACGATAAAAATAAAGATTAATTTCCAGATACAAAATCGATAATGATTCGCTTTCTCTTGCAGAAGATATTTTATGGAGATAATCTCGGCAATTTTTACGCGAAATTAAAGATATCAGACTTTATTATACCTAAGAATTAAATGAGCGTGATCTGTGGTTACCCCCGTGGCCGATAGTTATTGATTTTTATTAATTATTGGAAACAATGTTACAACGTCTAACAATTGTAAGTAAAACTTGCAGTTCATTATAAAGAATGCTTTTTTATTATCGTTTCCTATTGCAAATCGGTTTGGCTTTCATTTTATTCCTTAGCAGTTATTGAGTAAAAGTTCTCTTTGGCCTTTCTCATGACCTAATTAGGAAATTCCTTTCATTCAATATTAAAAATTCGTAATCACGAAAATATACGAGATTAATTTCCTGTAACTGTTAAATTGATATCTTTGATTTAGAATAATTTTAAATTAATTTCAATGCTGCAATAGCCAATTTTGATTACCTTAAACCTTACGAACAGACGAGTTATGCATATGAATGAGTTCGGATTACGGAAGTTACGTACATAAGTCTATCACTAAATGGGGAGAAAGCATGGGTGCCGGTTGTCATGTGAACAGGAGTGCAGTCGCTTCTCTTGGAAACCTTCGGAAACGATCTACGGACCATTGGTGATAAATACTAGCTATTTTGAAAATATGTTAGCAAGATAAATATTATTCAGATCATATCCTTTTAAATTTAGGGGTTATTAAAGTTCTCACCTTGAAGTGATTTAAAGTAAATATTCTCTTTACCAAAAATGTATCACCTTCAAAAGCCCTTCATAAAATTTTTGTTTAAAAATTTAATACGAGGCAGTTAAAACGAATAATTCCGCACAATTGTCATTATCTTTTTTGCTTTCTCAAAATAAAATAATTTGACAGAGTACGAAATATAAAATACAAGATAACCAATTAATATTTTTAAATAACAGATTATTTTGGTTTTGGTAGGAACGCTCTAATATAATTTTATTTGTAAATAAATTAAAGTATCTCCGCACTTAAGCGCTCAAATACTCTTATTAATTTACTTTTAAGCCCTGAAGAAGCTAGTATGAGGCCGGTGCATTCATAATATTAAAAAGGCCCTGTTTCATGATCATTGACCGAATTTAGTACAGTACTTCAAGCTCCACATAAGAGCTTGAAATAATGGACTTTTCTTGAAAGAGAAACTCATCGTATGTATTCGAAACCGAATGGTATTGAGTCAGAAATTCTTATGTTAAACAAAAATTAGCATGCAGGATTCACTGTCGCTATCGCCGTGTCTCGAGATTCTTTACATTTGGACGGCATCCATAATATTTGACTGTGTTAGGGGTGGTTGAAATGTAAGGTGAAGATGGCCTAACGTCTGAAAACTAGTTGTAGGATTAAAAAATGATAGGTGGTAAAAAACGATAGACATGCAATTTCCTATACCTGAGGAGTATGCAACCCGCACTGCAGTCTTAAGTACTACTACTTCCCTTGTTACGATATTCTACGGAACAAATTTGTTTACGAAAGTTAAAGATGAAACAAGAAAGAAGTACCTGACAACTTTCAACATTGAAATTGTGCCCTCATTGCGACGAGATGATTATAGTACGTACTTCTTCTTATACCGTTCTACTACTATATAGTAGTATAGTCCCATATGGGACAATCCTTAAATTTGTCATTCTTAAGGGGGGTCTGGGGATTTGTAACACTTGATCATATAGTGTATGAAGATCCATGGGGACAATTTGAGACAGAAAGGGATTCAAAAATCCCAAGACAATTTAAGACTACGGTAACGGATTTAGGAATCGGCTCGACGAACTCGGAAAATTCCAAAAACAGGTTCTCGCGAACCGATATGAACCGGCTGAATCCCAACACTGCTTTAAACGTCTTCATGGGAGATCCATGTTCCCTTCTTATGTAAGCACAATCGAGGATATAGACTGCCTCTAAGAGAACCGAATTCTAATTACTCCTTTGTTTAAACTAAAATCTTCCCTAATTATTATGTTCCCATAAAATACAGCTAATAGGCCATATCATATATCCTTAGAGCTGACTGGAAATCTTCCAATGGAATTTAAATGTGGCCTGGGAACACATTTTTCGACTACATGAATTTTCAATACTTCCGAGCATTACTAAGAAAATGTATGAGAGGGTATTTTCGAAATTTTAAGTAATTATCGATAATCTGGGCTGATAACCCTGAACTAGCGTTTTCGAGAATGGGGAAATGTTAGAGAACGATAAAATTCATCGCTAAGACATGAAGCACAATAATAGACAATGCGAATGACCAAGTTTAAAGTAGAAAATGTAATTCTTTATATAATAAAAAATCATTTAAATTATCAAGGACCAACTTTGATCCTTAGGGATTTGATATTTCCTGTCGTTACGTACTATTCCGAAGAAAATCTTTCGCATTCTTCGGGTTAGGTAGTCATTGTTATTAACTTTTAAGATAAAAGAATTGGACCATTAATTATGCTTACGCATTGCTGCATGAGATAAATATTACGTATAGAGTAAGGACCACTAATAGTCAATCAAGCTCCAGACCACGAATGCAATATACCCTTTTCTCCTACTATCAGATTTCGCGCTCAGCGACAATCTGCCGTGATCATAGCCATTGCACCCGAGCAGGATGTGAACATTGATGATGTTGTACATCAATGAATGATGATCATCACTCCCATACATTCCACCCGAGCTACCTCACCTGCAAATATGAATACAATACCTCCTGTACCATCTATGGGTAACCTTATGAACTTATCAGTAGAGTAAATTAAAACTTTTTAAGTTCCACAGCTTGATTTATTTTCACGACCGGTTTCAGCCTAATCTGGCCATCATCAGGTACATTATATAGAAAGCACAGCGTATTTAAAGGCAGAAAGGAGGGAGGGTTAGGGGGTGGGGGGTTTTAGGTGATTGTTCGTGGGAGAGGATTTTGGAGGGGAGGAGAAGAAGGGGAGAGGAGTTAGGGAAGGTGTAGTTATTTGTTATATTATGCTTGTGGCAAAGGATTTCTATTGTCTCTAGGGAATCCATTTTTCTTCCCTTTGGGACACAATGAAGCAATTTTCCATTGAAGGAGCTGGAGTGGCCCGTCTCCCGTAGGTGTTCTGCGAAGGCTGAGGTCCCCAAACGGAAGCTCTGTTGGTCTTCTGCGATCCTGGTCATCAAAGCGCGACCGATTTGCCAACAGTATGTGGCTGGGCACTCGTCACAAATGAGTTTAATAATAAAAACCGTCCACTTGCCTATCCAGGAGCCCCTTTCTACTTAGATAAATAAGTATAGTTATTGGTATGTGAGATGGAACTCATCAACAGCCAATATTATTTAGAATTATATTCATCTTCAATAGACCATGGAGTTAGGAAATGACACAAATGTACTTTTGAACAATCCCAAGACCAAATCTGTAATCCTCACAGTTCTGAAAATGCTTACATATATCTCCTAAAAAACAGAATGACAGTTACCATTTTCCAACTATATTATCAGCCCAAACATAAAGAAAACAATTCAACCCTATTAACCCTTAGTTACTCGCGTAAAAAAAAGTTCCTTAACTACTAGCGTGGGGTCTTTTAGAACCCCAGACTTATTTTTTAAATTTTCAAATAAAATCATCATGTTATTTTCATTCCAATGTTTATCAAAGAATTTATAAGTTAATATGATAGTATTTAAAAAGAGTTTAAATATGATAAATAATTTAAAAACAAATTTTTTTGCAGAAAAGTTTTTATTTTGACTTCATGTATCACCCTCACATTCAAAACACTTCAATGTTGTATGGTCTTTGCATATAAAACTATGACAATGAGCACATTTATTCGACACTTTTCTGTCCTTATTTCTTGGACAAAATTTACACCTTCCCTTTGATGGTCCTGCCGACAAAGATGGGCTCGCGTCCAGGTCCATGTTCTCTCTGAATACGTTTCCGGAGAATTTTCGGAATATACTGGCTTTCAGCTCTTTGATGTCTGATGTTCCTTTACCAATTCTTTGCAAAGTAACTTTAGGAAATTTCTCCTCGTAATTTTATTTGAAACATTACTATTGTATACAATAAAAGAATTAATTGCAGAAACATTCAAAAAGTGAAAGAAAACAGCTAATGGCCATCTCTTTGTTCTCCTTGTGACACTATAATTGCTACAAAGCTGATCACATGTGTTTACCCCACCATTTGTTTTATTGTACGTTGTTATTATTTCTGGCTTTTGCAGGTTTTTTGTTGATTCGTCTATTTTATTGTCGTGATGCATCGTGGAAATCAGAATCACAACTCTATTTCTCACAGGAACGTAGGATACTAGTGTTATATCCTTGGTGAAACCAAAAATGCTGCTCCTAACCACTCTCTTGGGAAGAAACTTGGTCAGTATTTCTTTTTTATTTTTGCACAAAGTGCCAACAATCGCCAATTTGTACTCTGATAAAAGGGACTGAGCAAGAGGAATGCTTGTGTACCAGTTATCAGTGGTAACATTTCGATTAGTTCCTCTTATAGGCCTAACTAAACCTTTTACTACCTCATCTGGTTTATTTCCAGATTTGTATGGTCCATCGGGTTGAACTCCCGCATATATTTCAAACTTTAGTAAATAGAACGTTTTTGAGTCCACTAAAGCAAAAACTTTTATGTCGTATTTTTTCGGTTTCTTAGGCATATACTGCCGGAAAGGGCATCTACCTTTGAATGGAATCATCTGCTCATCAATCGTAACATACTCGTTTGGAATGTACAACTTTCCAAAATTTTCTGACAACTTTTCAATAAATTCCCTAACTGGAGCAAGTTTGTCACTCATTCTTCGCACTTCCAGAGTAGTAATGTTGTCAAAACGTAGGCACCTCATCAAAAACAGAAATCTATTATATGAAATTGTCAAAGGAAACATTTAAGACTCCTGTGCCAACAGTTGCCCATAAATCACGGAAGTTGAGATGGCCACTTTTCAATACACCTGACATGAGTAACAGACCTAGGAAAGCCATTTCTTCTTTTACGACTTTTTTAGCATCATGGTCTCTCTTGAAATTCTTTTGCACTTTTTCAATATAAATATTAGTTTGAGAGACAAGTATTTCCATTATGGAAGAATCAAAGAATAATGAAAATACCTCAAAGGGAGTCTGAGTGCTTCTTGCAAAACTCACAACACCTGGACGTTGAAGAATTACATTCATTTTTCTTGTTCTCATGTTTTTCGGAGGATGTGATTTTTTCCATTGAGTTTTCTTGTCTCTACTCAAAAAATATTCACTTCCTGATGCCTCTTCTTCTTCACTTTTGTCATTGAAGCTAATCTCCTGCGTTGTGTTCACTGTACAACTCTTGGGGGGAAATCTATGGAGAGCCCAAAAACCCTCACGTGGGGTCCCAACGAATCGGATTTGCAGGAAGGCCCACACAGTTTGAGTAATCTCCCTAGGGACAGCAAATTTTCCCCTTCTTCATGTAAAATGAAGTATTTCAAGTATTTTCAGGGCTGTGAACCAGCCTTTTACTACTCTTTTTGTTCTTTGGGACTGAACTCTTGCCCCGATCACCAAAATTCCGAAATCCTTTGAAAAACACGCAAGCGCGTTTCCAGCTAAATATGAGGGGCAATAAAAGTAAGAGTGAACACGTGTCTGTTTCTGAGGATAGCAAATAGCAAGGAGTAAATGCCACATCAGATAGTCAATGGGACAGCATGCGCAGCTGTCAAAGGATGAGTTTATTGCTGTAACGTGAAAGTCCTAGAACTGCATGTGAAGAAAGAGACTGTGGAAGAGTAATTCTTTGAGTTACCAAATGGAAAATATTTGCTACTGTTGTTTAGAATTNATTGCGCCATGCTTTTAGCGGGACAACATTTATAAGGAAAATACGAATTGTTGAGAATGACAGATTCAAAGAAAAACAACACTATATAACTAATAAACAACTAGCAATTTGATTTCCGTTCAATAATCTTAAAAAAAAAAAAATTCCATTTTAATTAAATTTGCTCAAATTTTTATTACGCATCAAGTTCAGAATTAAAAATCTACCGATCAAAATTGAACAAAAACGCAAAATCATATTAAAGATGTTAAATGATGAAGGTACTACCAATTTAAAAGGAATAGAAGTAGTAATTTTTATTATATTGACAAAAAAATAATCTTTGGGGTCTTTTAGGACCCCACGCGAGCAATTAAGGGTTAAATGGAGATAAATCACTTTTAAGAGTTAGTTTTTGAATTGAATTTCATAACTTTCATTTATGTACAAATTTATTTTTAAATCTTTAACAAAAATAAGGTAGAATGAAAGTGAAAAAACCAGTAATCAACCTTTATATTTTTCCTTTAAACTTATAATATTTTTTATAATTCTCAAATAAAGCTTTGAATATTTCCTTTGGTCCAGGAGGAAGTGTATGATGAAGGAAGGCAAGTCCATTGTTGTCACACATATAAATAAATCCATGTATGCAGTTGTGCAGGTGACTCTGAAGAAAAGAATACAGAAATATTAAGTTAAAGAAATGTTCATTAAACAACAAATAAAGTCAAAACTGGATGAGACGCTTTTTAGGGGACTGAGTGAAAACTGCCTTTTAAGCAGGATGGCATTATAACTAGAGTATGACAACTTATGATTTCTTTTGATTGCAAAACAAAAAGTAAAGCTTTCTGTGCTCTATCATTTTTAAATAAGTACCTTACATCTTAGAATGAAAAGAGCTTCTTTAATTTGCTTTATTTACTACAGCTAAAGACTGGATATGTAGAGCATCTGTGAACAATTGTTGTATAATACTGGTTGCCTTCTTGTCATACTTTTGAAGAATTGTCAGCTTTTCAGACAAACAGCATGCCTTTCTACTTAACTCATTTTGGTAATTTTATACCACAATGAAACAATTTTACCAGATGGACAATTAGAGAAGAATAACTACTTTTTAATGAGGTTATGAAACTTCTTTGCTATGTACTTATTTTTCTTTATCTTTCCCTGAAATGCACTTTCTTCTTCTATATTTTGAATGATTCCAAAGATGTTGGTTCTGTACATAATGACTTAATAAACATAAATATAATTAAATAGAAAGATGGTATACTCACTTTTACAGCTGGATGAATAGGTCTGCTCTCAAAGCTTTGAACAGCATCTGCGATGAAGTAGGGTGATACTCTTACAAAGTCCTTCTTTAACTTTACCAATGCATTGGATATCCTTAAGAGGGATAAATTTATAATGAAAAGGAGAGAAAAATAACATTTTACAAATCATGCAAATGGTAAATTATCAGGGTTTACATTTTGATCAAAGGAACATTTGCAATAATGTTTCAAGATTCAGCATAGCATTATTAACACACTCTCAGAAATCATTTTTATAACAATTAGTTTTTAATGAATCAAAAAGACAGGACAAATTTGCAGTGTTATGATCATAGGGTTAAAAATATTTTTCCTTAGTATAATTTGGACCCAAATAATTTACACTATATTTTTGGGCCATTGAATGCTGATACAGCAAGATTTTACTGTAGCACTTCAGGATCAGATCCACTTACCACTCCACATTGCTGGCACAGTCAGTCATCACAATGAGATGCTCTGATAACTTTCCTCCTTGCAGCCCACCAGCTGAGCTGTACTCTACATTTCCATGGGCAACACATATCTTGAAGAGTTTAGTGAGGCACTGAAGGAAGGATGGTATTCTATCCACCAAATGGTCGGGGTGTTGGTTCACTAACGCTAACAAGGAGTCTGAGCAAGCTGAGAATAGTTTGTGAAAGTCTACCAAGTCTTGAGAAATCTCCTCATGGTTTTGGAAAACAAGTGATGAAGGGATGCGTCTGAAAACATCACTTAGTGGAATAATAGAAATGCTCACAAATACAAGGTCCAAAATCTGATGATTAAGGATGACCTGAAAAGATAATATTATTCATAAAAATTAATAAGATGAAAAAATTACAAAAACATAGCAATTATTAAAATGAAAGAAGGAATTGATTTTGTCAACTTTTAATTTATTAAAATTAAGTTCCTTTCTATCATACAATATGCATAGTTACTCTTCAAATGCTTAGAAACCATTGCCATAAAGCTATGCAAGTTTTTTTAAGTTTGATAATCTACTGCTAATAAAGGGAAAGAGAATGCCTTCATAACCAAGGCATTACCAATGAATAGCTAAGTAATGACTATTATTAGTATTTGCTACATGAATTAAAGCCATTATGTGATATGGCAATTTTGTATAAAACAATTTTAAGGAAAAAACTGCACAAAAAAGAAGCAGACATTTATATTCTTTGATCTGTTATAATTTGTGAGGTTACAGATTGATTTTGAAAACTACAGATTAGCCCACTACTGTGGCAACAACTTCGACTAGCTCAGGAGAATGTATACATAACCATACAAGAAATACAAAGCGTCTTCGCCACTGATACTGAAAAGAAATAGAAGAGGCAGGAAAATTTACAAAGATATTTTCATTGAGCAGTCATCCTATATTTTTAAAAAGTCACAAGAAAGAGAATTTCACAGCAGAGATTTTATTTCTGATAGATACAAATACTTTTCTTGCTAGATTTCCTCTTATGCTCATTGAGAAAGACACAAATGTCAAGTTACCCATACCAGAATGTCCAGCAAGTCATGCAGAGATAATGTATCATTCTAGCATTTTTATTAATAGTCACCTTTCCTTTCTTCAGCAGAACATCTTCAAACTCTAAAATGGAAACTGCAGCAGAAATCAACTGTCTATTTTCTGGAAAACTCTCCCAGTTGTGAACCATTGCCAGAAATAATGGAAGAGCATCTTTGATGGCCTGTTGCCTACAGCCAGCCAAACCTTTATTCAGGGAGCACTTAACTAGAATCTTCCAAAATAGCATGTAATGGTTTAATGTGAGAGGATCTGGATTAACTGGATCAACTTCATCCTAAAGTAGGAGTATAAAGAGACTTGTTAGTTAACAAAATTATTTTATTTAAATCTTTAAGAGATGTACCAATAAGGCTTCCATTAAACTATATAATATTGTAGGTATTTTCATACAATTAATGTTTACTGCTGCTGTATTTCTGTGCTACAATGATTCTGCACATAAATATCATCTTGATAAAACAAATCCATCCAGTATAGCCAGAGTGAATCTTAAATGTTTTAAATTCACAATCATGTAAATTTTTACTGTATCTTAAAGAACAATTACAGTTTTAAAATATTAAAGCAATAAAAATGTATGAACAAAAAAAACTGTAAACTTCAAGAAACTTCTATTCTTTTCTTTTTGTTTGTATTTTAGAATGTCTTTCCCCGAGGTACGGCCTAATACGATAGAATTTATTAAAGCATTTGTTTATCTGCATCTACCATGTGTCAATACCTGCTCTTTGTGATGGAAATAAATATGAAATTAGTAGTTTATATTTTTTAGGCTATATACCATACATAACCAAATAATATTCAGCCTCACAAAAGTTAATAGGCGATTCCCTAATTTTTGCTAGATGACCCAGAATTTTTCACATATTTTCACTAAATGTCAACCATAGATTTTTGTGTTTTAACATATGTGAAGCAAAGTATAGCATATCTATATTGTATGTACAACTTAATCTACTTTTCCTGGCAGCCAAAGTGTAAATACACCTTTCTGCAAACAAATCTAGAGAAAGTAGAAAATGCCAAGGAAAAGTTTTAGTTATACAGATCCAGAATGTATAGCCACACAGTGATATTATTGGGGATTTTGCCTATGGATTAGTATGTCTCTTCCAGTCTTAATTAACATGCTTTTTCCAAACTGTTTATACTAATAAATATTTCAACCCAGATAAGACATGAATTTTATTGTTTGCTCGTACATCCAGCCTTAAAAATGGAATGAAAGACTTGAGTATTATTCGGGTTACAAACATATCTTGATTAATAGAATTTGAATTTCTATGCAACAATTTCTTGGTGAAATAGAATTCAGAAATATATTTACATTGTAACATTTTGCCTAATTCTGAACTGTGGGAGGCCTACATAATGTAATAAGACCTGAAATGATGACAGAAGATCACTTTGATAATGATTTTTTCGGATAACTTTATTTTTGCTATATTTTAACACTTGAGAATTTTAGAAGAAGCATCATTAGATTTAAACAAATTGCTTTTGATTGATACCCAAATATTTATTTCTGTTAGATGACAATTCTTTTGGAGGCAGATTCTGGTAACATAATCTAGCTTGTCTTATTTCATACCTCGAGATTGATCAGGCTGTAGATCAGACATTTCTCAGGATTTATGGAAAACTGATAATAATTTCCCAAGGAATAAAAAGTTTTGTCAAAAATCTGTCACTTTGTTCTAAGTAATTGTTAATAATGAAAATTAAGTAATAATATAAAGAAGAATTTACATAACAACAAATTATAAGCATATGCATAAGAAATATTAATTATAGAATAAAATATAGTAAAATCCAGTTGAAAAGTTATAGGAGATTGAGTGAAAAAAGTTTTGCTTGGTAAACTAACACTACACTCATAGCTCACAAAACAAAGCGCTGCTTCTCTGATTAATTTGATTTGTTTACAATATAAAACTGAGATAAAAGGAAACACCATTACCAAGTAATTTTTATCAAATGCTCAGCCCTCAGATAAGACTGATGGGGGAGATCACACTCTATCTCAAAGTTAGCATCTGCTCTGCTCTGACAGTGGAATGGAAATCATTCTGCTCTGCAATATCTTAGTTTTCTTCCTAAAGTATTAGTCATTCCATACAAGAGGGGATGGCAATACAAATAATACTGACAACTTTTGGTCTACAAATGAGGAAAAGGACTGGTTATAGAGGGTTGCAGTGCATCTGGAGATGGGAAAAATCAGCAGTAGAAGCAGTTAGCAGAGCTCCTTAAGGGGTATTATAACCATATGATTAATATGAAAGTGACCAGGACATCAGGAGAGCAAGGGAGTTCAGGAGAAAACTGCAAAGTAAGCAGGAACATTTTAAACAGATTTTACTGTAATTGGGGAAAATGAAGATATAAAAGGAAATTAAATTTACACAGGTGAAGAAATATCTCTGGAAATACTCTAAAATCTTGGATAAATCACCATCATTTAGAAGAAATTCAAAGTACAAAAAAACTTACCAACTTAGCCAGAAGATCCTTTGTCAATAACATAAATTCTTTCTTGTTGCAAGACATCAACAATGTTTTCACAGTTCTTAAGAAAGGTCCCCGGTCAGCTAATGAGCAATCATGATGAGAAATTAACATTTCCCAAATGTCCGATACAAATGTTGGGGACAAGTGGCCTTTCAACGGAACTCTATGGCTGGCAAGAATTTCCAGGAAATGGAAACAACAAGAATTGAAGGTTTTTAGATGGGTGGATGCTTCTTTAAAAGAAACAGGTGCACCATCCTCTTCAGTTTCTATTTCTCTGGAGCTAAATCTCTTTCTAACCATCAATATAAGTCCTTCAAAATGTTCTGCGCACATTGATATCCTAAAAGAATGAAGTTTCAACTCAATTAACCTATCAATCAAACTGAAACTATAAGTTGACACTGACATCAAAAATGGTCCAAATATTACTAATGAACTACAAATTTAAAAGATGAACTTTCTGATAAAATATCAATAAGGTAAAGAAACAAGGTCATCATACTTAAGATAAAATTCATGTTGTAGTTATTTTCCACAATAATGTTTCATAATTATGTGAGTAACATGAAAAGAATACAAAATAGTGATTATGAAAGCATAATTAACTCTCATTTCTATTGAGTAATTTACATACAAGTGAGAATTTCAAATCAACAGATTTAATAAAAAAGAGAGCTAGTAATTCATAGATACCTAACAATAATTTAAGATTTTAAAACTGTCAGATTTTATTGTGTGGATGAGCAGCAAGTGAATCATGGACCAGAACCCACTGAAGAATTTTGCCACAAAATAATCATTATGAATATTCAAGTACAAAAGAGTAAGGTAGAAATGAATAAAGGTGACTAGGAATATATTAAAAACAACATAGCATTTTGTTACATTTTACATAACACATTGCAACTTTCATTGGTTTCCACTCTGAATAAAAATTTGGCTTATTAGGAATTGAAGACTAATTATTTCGTTTTCTCATTTAAAATAAATTGCTTACTTTTGTTCAAAAGCCACAAAACAAAGATATGGCAAAAAACTCTTACATACCTTTTCTGGGACTTGATAGAGATGAAATTCAGCAAAATTAGAGTAAAACATTCTAACTTCTGCCTGTCCATGTTTATAAGATCAAATTTTACAGCCTTGATCAAGTTGAAAGTAAGTAATTTGTAATACTTAAGATAAATTTTCTTGTTCACTGGTTTGATTGAAGGTTTGGCACATTTCTGAAAATGCAACAAATACAAATACAATTAGAATATGGAGATTTTCAATATGCAAAAGACACATCAATCAATGAAATCAGTTGTACTGGCCAGATATTATAAGAACTTTATAACTATTTCATATTGCACAAAACCTAGCCAAAACATTGCTGAAAAATAAAGTCGAAAGCAACTCTGAAGCAGGTGCTCATAAACTAAGTTGCATCACATGCCGTTCTGTATATAAAGGTCAAACAGGAAAAAAAGATCAAAGTATAAAAATAAAAGAACATACCTCCTTTTACTTTGTTAACCAAGCTCTAACTTTTACCTATCAAGGTTCCCATATGTCAAAGTGGTGCTAGTTATGTATTGTGAATATGTTTTAACGTAACCTGTTTATTCTTGAAGTTGATGGTGACTTCATAATTCAAGAGCAGTATATATAAACATTGCTTATTCAGATGTTAAAACAATTGTTTATTCTTTAGCCTGATAATGACATTATAATTTGAAACTAGTTTCTGTACATTGAAGACTAGATTTACGTTAAACGTAAAAAAGTAATTCTACCAAATTATTTTGAAAAATCCCACGGAAGAGCACCCTACCGGCAATTGGGAGACCTGGGTTCGTTTCCCAGTCCCATCAGACTTTTTTGAGTCAATTCTTCCTTGGGATTTTTCCTGGGTGTGCACTATCTTGCACTACATCATTTTTACCCCCTTCCCTTATTCTGAAAAACCAAGTTTTGCAAAAATTAGAGCTGACTTCATGTCATAACATACAGACAGGCTTCATATTTTACAGTGTATTATAAGCAACCACACTCTTCTTTGACAGATCACAAAACAACACTTGCTTCTTCCGATGTTAAGGGCACTTAGAAAAATTGATAGTACTAATCACTGCTAAATGTATGTAAGCTGTATGTATGTACAAAATATGGCCACACAGTAAAGTGGTGACAAAAGAAGTTATGGAAAGCCTTGCAAAAGAGGCAAAGTCTCATCCATCTCCCACTGTTCATGACTGAGACACTGTGTATTGAGAGAGAGATTGAGGGGACTCTCACATTAAGTCCCCTCTTCATCTGCCAAATCTTAAAGATTTCAGTTGATTACGATAAGGAAAAGGGAAGTTTCTTGGAATAGTGAGCTGTATTTCTGCTGCATAACATTTGCTAAAAAACAACAGATTTTTGTCACAAAAAACATGGTGAGCTGCTAAGATTCTTAAGGGTCTTTGGCCTGGTGAGCAGCTATGACTAGCTTCTTCTACCTCTACTTCTACACAATCATAAATTTTTCGACATTATTAATATGGTAAGGGACTTTACATTAAAAATTTTCATGTGTTTTCAATTACTTGGGTATCTCATCAATCTACATTGGCAACCCATTTTGCAACACAGTTTACTGCGTATAGTTTTGCAAAATTAACTAAATGAGCCCCCTGTGAGTTATGCAATCTCAGCTCATTTAATTGAATCTTAGTATGCAGCCACCAATATAATTTTACTTTGACTTTTTTCATGTCATTATCTCATTAGATCTCATACACAAATTGATCTGCAGTACCTTTCCCCATTTTCAGCTCTCGCCAATATTGGAAAATGAACACCATCATCAGGTGATTCCTTCCCCATGATAGATTTCTACAAAACCTTATCCACAACCGTGAAGTTTCTTCTTTGTTCTATACTAATTACAGTAGCCATCAACCTGTATATAATTATCTATTTTGAATACTTTTTACTTTAAAAAAATTGTTATATTGTATATAGTATATTGTTAAAACAAACAGAAATATAACTTACTTCAGCAAGGGAAGCCATTAGTAAAGGTGAAATGGTGCATATGAGATCAAGCTGATCACTTTCTTTCTTCAGTTCCTCCTTTAAGGCACGGATAACTTTCTTCAACTGTTCAAACCCCACAGCACTTGACATCCCAATTTCAATGAATTTCTCCATGAGCTGCTCTTGAAGGCATTTCAGTTTCCTTGCTACATCATGACTAGAATCCAAGGATGGAGAGTATGCACTGCACACATACCAAGCCAAGAACTTGCCCACTTCCACATGATTAACCAATTCTTTAAAAACCACACCAGAACTTACTGTGAGAAGAATCACCTGCAAAAAAGGGAAGGAAAAAGGGGATAAAATAGTCTGATTTTATATTTTTCAAAGGATAGCATAAGTTTTTCCATCATATCATCAATATTGAAACTGTTATTAAAAAAGCTGAAAGTCCTTTTAGAGATGGAAATCAAGAGAGGATGAGAAATGCTTCATAAATTGGCTTATTGGTCCTATACTTCTTTCTGCGCCATGTGCTTGGAATTTAGACTTGTCCATACCAAAAATCACTGCTGTGGAGGGCTATAAGTTTTAAGTTCTACTGTTAACACACAGACTAGGAGGGTAGAGACCATAAAAATTATCTTTGATTATGCTATGATATGGTCTGTGATGGATAGCCATCACATATGCAAGATGAGTCACTGTCCTAAATGGGTGACATGGAAAAATCCAACACCACAAACTTTGAAATCTGTACTTCCCACTCTGGTTAACTGTACAATAGTTCACCTGGCTTCATACAAACCCAAAATGTAACTCATTCCAACTGCCATCAAATGCCAGCTTTACTATCTAGTGCATCTGAAATGCTTTTCCTGAACCTCTAGACCATAACTCACAATTCTGTCTGATAGTCAAACACCCAACATTTGCCATTTGGCATTACTGCTTCACACTCATCAATGCCACTTTAGCCCTATGGTGGCCACATAGACATGCCACCTCACATCAAATTCAATAACGTAAATACCCATTCCTATTCTACACGCAGACAAGGTTATTTTAATATTTGAACACTTCTTCCAGGCACATGAGAAATTTTGGCAAAGAATATAAAAGAATTGAGCGAAATGAAATAATAAGTAACGTTTCAGAAAAATAAAGCAAAGAAAAGGTTCTGTATGACAAAGAAAGAGACACTCACTTCTATCACACTGGCTTCAGCATCACTTCATGCTCCACCATCCTCATGTTCTCTCAATGCGATGAGGAGACTAATCAAGCACATGACTATCACTGCCCTTGAGCTATCAGATAAGCGGGAGAGAGGCAGTAATCTGAGCAAACCCAA
Source organism: Ladona fulva (assembly GCA_000376725.2). NCBI lineage: Eukaryota > Metazoa > Arthropoda > Insecta > Odonata > Libellulidae > Ladona > Ladona fulva. Next base: position 165,404 of record KZ308192.1, read on the forward strand.
CAGGTGCCTCAAAGTGGAGACATCCACAGTCAACGGTTCTTCAGCCTCACTGCCTTCTCCAACCAATTGGCCATCAAAGTACTCATGTAATGACAAGGCCAATTTTGTTGGAAGGAGAGTTGCAGCATCGCTAGTTGTTCTCAGTAAATTCTGAGGCTCTCTGATGCAACCATGCTCTTTGAGAACACTTGAAAGGGCTTCATCTACTGCAGAAAAGAGGCCAAATGAGAGTTGAGTGCCTTTTGTACAGGGAGTTTCTAGAATACTGCTTCTTTTGTCTACTTCGCTATGCTTCCTCTTCCTTGGCTTAAATACATCATCTGCAAAGACAGAGGATATTAAAATGACAGCATGAGAAAACAAAACATAGAAATGCTGATCCAAATAATGTTGGCCCCACTACTGGTTAGTGAGCAATAACCAGAACCTGGTCTCACCATTGTGAAGGCCAAGTGTTATTTGTATCAATCTAAATTTCCTAATTTTACCAAATTATCAAACCAACCTTTGATCTATGAACTTAATAGCTAACCCTCCAACTTCCATGGATAAAAATTATTACCAGATGGATCATATCAAGAAAATGATAAAAGTTGGAATGGAGATCTGCTATACAAGTACTTTTGCAATTCTTCTGAATCCATTCATGAAAGTTACAAGATGGAATTAGTTAATTTATAATAGCTCAATGAAAAAATTAAAAAACAATCATGTTAGTCCAATTGGCTTTACTGATACATAAAAAAACAAGAAATATTACCTTCATATAGCTGAATTTGACAGATTACATGGAGAACGAAAACATTTTTTCCGACCCCTTATTGAAGTAATCTCATCCCTCACCAACCATGATAACACATTTGTCATGGTGTTTACATATAATAGGAGTATGACATTCTTGTTCTACACAGTTCAAGAAGCTTATGTAATTTATTTTCATGATAGTCTATTTATTTTACAAATTACAAGATAGAGATTACTGAGTTAAATAAAGGTGTTGATATTTTGTTATTGTAAGATGAAACTTTCAATATTCATTGGATACCTCACACACAAGCAAAGCCAATAAAAATGTACACCTTGTAGCAAAGCACACTTGCAAAACTGCAATTGGTTTTGGTTAAAAATTAGTTTATTTATCAGATGATATTGGAAGATGGCAATTATTCAAAACAATTTTTAATAAAATAGTAAGAGTTCTGTAAAAGAATCTCATTATGAGAACATTTCTAAGACAAGTTGGACAAGTATTTAGGAGAACTTACAGTAATTTTTGAAGGCTTTGATCCCTATTTCCTTCAACACTGTGAGGGTGAGAATTGGCAGAATTGTTGCATTTCTGTGCAATGCCATAAGTAGGTTGCCACTTTCAGAAGCATGCTCTCCAACAATAAGCTCAGCAAGTTTAGCTACCTCCCCAAGATCCAGCAGCTGCGCTACAACATCAATGTTGTTAGATATTAGACTTAAGGAACTGGGAGTATCACTTGCTTTTGAAATCAGGTAAAGAGCACAGGACACAGCTTTGTCTGATTTCACTTCCGGCTCAAATAATAACAATGTCCTCAGCTTCTGCACCACCAGTTCATTCTGAAAATATAAATTTGATCACCTGATAAAGACATATCTAACACTGAGAACCAACCACACCAATAACCTGTCATAAATTAATTCACCAATAAAGTATCCTGTTTACCGTTAAACTGGCATTTTCACTTGAGAAATAGGTGAAATTAAGTACATGGGATGGGATGAAAAAGCAAAAATTAAATTGATTTGGGTAAGGGTGGGGAAACTTTCTACTCAGCTGGACATGATGAGGTTTGGTGATCTTTCGGCAGGTTACACCAGTTTTTTAATGCTCAATTATAACCAACCGAAGAAAGTGAAGCATATTCAAAACGTTTAAAACTGTAGACCCACGCTATAAAAAAATTCATTAGATTAAATACGAATAAGAGACACATTTAGGGACTTATTTATCATAGCAGAAATTTAGACTAAATCGTAGAATTAATTCTTGAATACTTAAATGGCCAACAATGGTTTGGAATATCAATGTTTACTTCCAATACTTACTACATCTCATAATGTATAATATATCACATTAAATCTATTGCACAATGATGAAAACTTCAACATAGATTTTACAAAAGACTCTGGTATCAGAATCTTTGAAGAATAAAGACCATATTTGACAATATATTATGTACTTCCATTTCAGTGGGGCAAACCCAAGAAAAAGTTTAATGAGTTATAAATGAATAATGTTATAATAATAAATTCTGATAGTATAACTAAGAAACATGGATGTTTAGTGGCTTACCAGTCGCTGCTTGCAATGATCATCCCCAAAATTGACAATGCGTTCTACCAGATGACTCCATTCACCATCAGATAAGTGAGGGTGCAGAACTGAAAAATCAGTTGCAGTTGAAGACCCCCTACTTGCAAGTCTATTTGTGGATGGTAGCTGAGGAAACTCAGTTATGGCAGAGGGGTTATCTGGTTGATAGAAGATCAATAGCAGTTGTAATTCTCCCCAGCACAGTGATAGATCTAGAAAAGCACCCATGGTAACTGGATTCTGCAAATGACAAACATTAATTACTTATTGTTGGGATACTGATTACACATATCATATCAAACTGATGATGTAAAGCTGAATTATGAGAATCACTCACATGTTTACCCAAAAGAAGAACCTTTCCCAATCTTCCTATCACATTTCCAAGGTCTCCCATCAAAGAAACAAACTTCTCCATCTTGGACTGGGGAATGTTTGGGTCAATGGCCCGGTAACCCAACAGGAACTCATTGATTAAGCAAGTTGTCAACTGCAGCATTATGACCACAGCAGGCTCTGGAACAGAGACATGAATAAAATGGCAGTTTGGCAAGATAACTCATAACTATTAGGGGTTTAAAGCATCAAAGTTAATACCAATGATGAAAAATCTTAATATAGAACAGAAGGTAAATATCAAATTAGTTAAAAAAGTAACCATAAAACCACTGATACAAGTTTTGGAAAATATTCCTTTCTATGTTCAGAACATGGCAATTTACATTACTGCAGATACCAATTGACTTAAGTAGAGGTCAGCTGAGGTACTATATGTTTAAGTTCATAAAGACATGATTTTGTTTCGAACATTTAAAATTGACATAACGTAAAAACCGTCTATGCCATTTATAAACATGATAGTTAAAGTTTACTGTAACTGTTGTTTTTGGAAAACAATGAAAGATAGACATTAACTCTGTACCTCTTTTTCCTTGTTCCATAGGTTCTACACAGTCTTCGAGCAGATGAAATGTTAAAGTTTTCAGCATTGCCATCGCTTGTGTGGCCACCAATGACTGCATGCTTGCGCCGAATTCGGAGCAAAACTCTTTCGGGAGGACTTCTTCAGCTGTCAGTTTGCTACCGTTGGAGTTAATCGTTAGCTGATCCTTGGCACTAGACAATAGCCGGGACGCTAGTTTTTGTATCCTGTGCAGTTTTAAAGATGATCGAAGCAGACTTTTGAGAAACATGAAGTAGGAGGAACGGGCTCTCTTTGTTTCTTTTTTGGTCTTCTCAGACCGGTTAAACATGACATGTCCAATCGCAGTAACTTTGTGCGAATCTAAAATGTTTGGATCCAAATCTGATAAAGAAGTCAAGAGCTCTAAAGCTGAACCTTCTATACTTTCTTCTGTTGATACGATGGTATCACATAAACTTTGAAGCCACTTCAAGAAAGGGAAGCCGGCAATTTCCACAGTGATATCAACGTTCTCCAAATTTAAGACGTCGATCGCAGTCTTAAGAGAGTGGATTAGCTTCTTCTTGGAAAATACGGTTATTAACGTTGGCATAAGCTTCTGTTTCTCATTTGAAAAGTTAGGAGACCCGTTTTTCACACATGGATAGAGCCCCAAAACATAACATAGAATTAAAAACAGTTGGCAATGCTTATGGTTGTCCTTTCTACAGCTGCGAATAAATGACTTGAATATTACCCTTATAAGAGCAATGAACTCCTTTGAAGTTAAAGTTGCAGACGCACAACAAAGCTGTTGAAAGAATCCACAGTCTTCGGTTTCCATGCTCTGCTCGTGGAGTGGCTGCTCTAGAATCTGGTCCATCATTTTGAACTCACTATCAAGCCTCCTTTTTGGAAATAATGTCATGCTGATACATTTATATATCGATGTAGATAAATCTTTCAACGAATTTGATTCATCATTTTCTAATAACTGAGACAAAGGGCATAAAACATGATCATGAAAGCACCTGCGAAATTCATCACTCGAGTAAAACTTCTGTGAATAAGATTTGAGGTTATCGATTACTTTCACAAAAACATCTTGAGTAGAGCCGGTTTTCTCTGAGGTGATACATTTAATGATAGCACCAATTAAAGCCGTATAATCGCTAATTATGCGATTGAAGTGTTGCTTGAAGATATTAACATCCAATAAACATATTGATGACTGAAGAAAGAGATTTTTCTCTTCATGTAATAATTCCTCACGCGTTAAAATTTCACACAACTTAAGAATTACTGAAGTCCTAGTTGCAGGAGAAATGTACAAATACTTATAATTTTTAGTTCTGTCACTGCACAAACAACGCTGCAAAGCCGCCCTTGCCTCTTTACTCTCAGGAAAACTACATAACCATTTTAAAGCCTTTTCTTCTTTACTTTCTATGGCTTGATCCTTAATGTTGGAGGAAAGACAGTTTGTAATGAACACATTTTTCGCTAATCTAATCCTTTTGGATAACGGCTCCTCGTCATCGGCTAAGAGATTGTTGAGCTCTGAAAAGTAAAATTTGGTTATTACACTTTTTAATTTGCGACATATCATACAATAATCCTCTAAAACACAACACATTTCTACCTGATGATAACTCCATGCTTTCACATGTGTTTACGCGGCCAAATCACTTTCAACTGTCTTTCGACTCCAATCCCTGTTAGTCTGTTAGTGTTCTCTGACGATGATCAGAGAAACTACTTCAAACTGTTTGCTCCAGAACTAGCGGTACCTATCATCAAATACGCCAACTTTCTCAATATCAGCCACTGTTTTGATATCTTAACGGAAAGTTTGAACTTCATCACAAGATCGGTTTTTTAAGTTATCATGGGTCCTAGAAGAGTTGGAAGAAAAGGGTTTAGTTTAGGTGGTAAAAAACTAGAGAATAGTTATTTACATGGATTGTGCGTGTTCCAATCACGGGTACGACGCCGAGATTCTCTTCGTTCGATGAGGGCCCTAATGGTAAGTGAATGTTTTTCAAATATTTCCTCGATATTTAGATTGGTTTCCATTTGAAACATCGCACAAAAAATAGAGATTACTTATCAAACTCCTAATTATAATATTATTGGCTCTTATCCTGCCAATTTTCATTCATTCACCCAGTGGTAAAGTGGAAACAGGAATGTAAAGTCAAAAAAGAAATGTAGAGTAATTAGCAGTAGACTAAAAGGATCGTCTTATCATTTTGGGTACATACAACATGTACGTGAAATTTTATAATAAATCATTCGCAAGAATGGCGATTTATTTTCTTTCCAAGTAAAATATTAACTTCATTTAGTCATTTATTTACAATAGACAATTATCAATACAAATGTCATTCAACCAAGGTAAATTCTTTATATACACAGAACCTATAAGGCAGAGGTTTTTGGATTTTAGAATTCTATTGTAAGAAATCTAAGACATCCACTCTCACACAGGAAGTTTAGAGTAACGAGAAATGAGACCAGTAAAAATGTTTAGGGATTCACTTCTACGTGCATTCAGAGATATTCATGATAGTGAAGGGAAATAATTTTGAAAGTATCTCAGGAACTATGGAGCAACTCATTTCTGCTACCAATCTTCGAGAAAATTTTTGAATGTATGTACTCCACGATGGAAAACAATATTTTTGTTTTGTAGCTTTCCTTCCAACCAACGTTTTACGTGAAGTAAGAAAGGGAATTTAAACTTTCACGATGGATACTTAAAGATTTTTGATGGTACATATAATAACTCTGTCATTAAATGAATGATATTTAAAACTCGTTTCCTGCTATTTCACGTTGGGATAGGTAATGCATGCATTTGTTTATATTACTCACCTCCGCACCCACGCTTCCAGTAGTGACAACACAGGATGAATGCGGCTAAAGACGGAACTATTAGCATCGATAAAAGAGCGGCCCGTACAAGATTTTCTTGTAGTGGCCGCCAAAGTCAGCGTTGTTAATTTAAAACATAGAATTAAATTTTTACTCTGATTGAAATATTACCATAATTACTGCTTTCGTGCGCCTTCGGATAGCCTTGTGGGTAACGCAATCGATTTCGGTGAAAGCACTTCTGGGTTCGATTCCCGGTGGGGGCCCAAGTGTAAAATGATCTTAGCTGACGAAGCACTTTTAATAGTACTACTCCTATTNTTCGCGACTAAATCCCTTCCAAATAACCTCACTATTTCAGAACCATTCGGCTTCGGATCAGCCATTGTCTTCCGCCACTCTCTTGGACAACGGAAACAAGATTTTCTTGTAGTGGTCGCCAAAGTCAGCGTTGTTAATTTAAAACATAGAATTATTGTATAAAATTCTAAGCTCCCATCCATTTCTTCCTCTTCCTGTAGTTGAAATGAAACTTCTTCCTAAAGTGATTGTTTCCGAAATCATTGATGTTTATGAATGTGGAAGCATTAGCAAGGAAGCAAAAAATTGCTTGAGATAGGCATCCATTCTCTGTTATAAATTTTGAGAAGATATCTATGGCAAAAAGGTAAATTTAGACTCACCGAATCTCTTATTCATCATTTAAGTTCCTAGTTTAACACAAAAACGAGTGATCATATACCAAACCTCGGACCAAACCAAACCTCGGACCAAACCAAACCCCGGGCACAGTATAAAGGGCCCCTTTATACAGTGGCGAATCAAAGCAGTTACAATTTCGAGACGCAGAATCACTTTAAGCAACCTACCTGTTTATTTTTCAGCATAAAATAAAGACCAAATGTACATTTTTGGTACTCTTTACAGTGAGGCCTTCATTTAGCGCCAAACTCTTAATCCGGACCCGTGGCCCCGGAAATGAAAGTCATCATAAAAGAATGTAAAAATAAATTATAATCACAAACATAACATTTGAATATTACGGAGCGTAAATAAAAAAGCTGTAATTAAAGGGATTTCGCGACATTTGCAATGCTGCTCATTTCGGCGAAACAAGCTATATATCTATTTGATTAAGTTGTTTATTTTCTTTACCTTAAAATGCTTATATTTAAGTTTATATAAATGTATTTCCAATAATCGTTGAAAGTAAGAGTAATTAGTAATCTTTATGTAGCCAATGATACGTCTCCTTTATTTTAATCCCGGATATTGCCTCATCTTTTCATTCTGTGAACACTGTCAGAGTATTTTCGTTTCACAGTAATGATCGCCACGTTTCTGATATCTGTACCGTGCACTGTAAAAGAAAGACTGATTTCCTGAAATTTAAACCGTGAAATTGGACTTGGTGCCACTTTCTTCATTCTGAGACTGATTGATAGATTTGGGATCTAACTTTCGCGCCAGTCTGTTATCCTTTGGATTTCCAACCATCAAATACTAAGAATGTGCTCCTTTGGTTGCTGTTCGTTTGCTATTACTGTTTCTTGGTTAACATTTTAAATAATTGTAGAAGCGATTTCAATAATTTAGTGGCCTTCTTGGATTCTGAAACATGAATTTCGTTGTTGGATTAAGGTTTAAATAATTCGTTACGCCATAGCATAAAATGTTAGTACGACATTCAACCACAGGCAGCAATACGCAGGAAAGAATTTTAAGCTTGTGGTCATTTAAGTACAATATTCATTAGCGACAAATCAATCGTGAGCTTTTCAAATATTAGCCAACAATAAGACGAAGTTCGAAAAAGTTGCGGCCGAAGTAGTAAAGTAATCCTTTCGTCTTAAGTTTCAGTGGAAGACTCAAAGTCAAAGTAAATTCGTTGTAAGGAAAGGTAGCCAGTACTTTCTCCGTAGGACTATCATAAGGATATTAACGTAAGGAGAGGAAAATCATACCTCGAGATTTTACCAAGTAAATGTGTTGAAATCTGTTTTGAATGCTATCTATTTATCATTTCTATACTATCACTATGGGTGTTTGTAATTTTATGCGGCTATGCTAAGAAAAGTTTATTAGTGCCCTTTTTTACATGCCAATTAATTCCGCGATCCCAAATTCGATATATCGCACGATTTTTAAATAATGATTTCTTATCTTTTTTACAGTAAAACGATATTTAATTGGAAATTTAAGATCAGTTGCTTTTTTATTCGTTCGAAATAGGATAGTCAGAAGTCGAGGTTTCGCCTGAGCATTCGCGAAACTTTTAAATGAAAGTGACTCACAGCTGACCCAAGTAATAGTTTACCTCTTTTTAATTTAATGGAGGAAGATTTCTTTGTGAGAAACATGGAGAGAGCCATGTCTCAGCCACGTTAAATGTTTTAATCCTCGGAATCACTTTCTCTAAGGACAATTTATTCCGAAATTATCCATGAAAATCGTTAATGGTGCGTTGAGCGTGGCCCATAAGCGTCAGGGGTTGCGGTGTGAACGAAGTGGTCTTTATTAACCTACTGTGGCGTATATATATATCTCTCTTATAATTTCTAACCGATTCCCTTAAACCTTCCGTCTGATTGGAAAAATCAGAGTACATCCTTAGGAACCTCGTTTTTCCTAAGGATTTATCGCAATCAATTCTTATCTAATGAAAACAATAATTATCAATCTGGGCGTAAGTATTTATTAGTAGCTATTTACTACTTTAATTTGACCTTCGATTGTGAAGTTTTATAACTTTTTTCCTGTAGAGATTTCAATGCCTTGATCATTCGGAGAAACCTATCAGCCAATGTTCTGCATTATCTTTGTCGATTCATTCCCCGCGGAAAATCCTTATATACTTTTCATAAACCATATCTATATATATCTTAATGTGAGTGACTTTTTTAGCATCACCGCGCACCACTTTCAGTTCGCCAGGACCTCGCCGCGACGTAGCATACTTGAGGACGTTGGCTGAGAGCCTGGGCCCACTAACCCACTGCCCCTGCGTTCACTCTGCCAATTGTTCCGATTCGCGACTAAGTCCCTTCCAAATAACCTCACTATTTCAGAACCATTCGGCTTCGGATCAGCCATTGTCTTCCGCCACTCTCTTGGACAACGGAAGATCCGTAGGAATGGACGAACGTGGGAACGATTGGGTGGATAACGTTCCATGTTAATGATTGAGTCCACGGTTACATTCATGATTGGACAAACTTAGGGAGCCTCCTTAACCGAAGAGTGAAGAAAATCAACTTCACGGTATAGAAGACTCATTTAGTTAGTCTTCTTAGGAAGATAGGAATTGGGAGTTAACTTGCAAGATACCAGTGATTGCGTACAATCCTAGAAACAGATTTCGTGAGGAAACCTCCTCAGAGTCAAAAGGTCATCAGTAATTACTAATAATAACTGTAATGAAATATGATTTTGTTTTAGTTCGAGTCATAACTCACGTGCTGCTGACTGTTAGGTATTCGTGAACAAGAAAACGAATGATAAAGAGCGTTTCTGAATATAAAATCACTCCTGTATCTTTATTGAAAGGTGCTATTTATTGAAAAATTACGTATGATCATAATGATTTTTGGATTCTGTGCACGAGTCTTAAAGTGTTAATAACGAAAGTGTACGTTTTTGAGAATAAAAACCCGAACGCAGTTCATTCACTGCTATTTTATGATGCATGTCGTTCTTCAGTTTTGGTTCATTGGTAGCCACTATTGGTAATCATATTCTGTATTCATATGTTATATAATTTTTTAAATCACCCGCAATCCTATAAAATGTTTTGAAAACAATTTATAAACTCTTAGCAGCCTTGTTTACTAAATATTGTGATCCTTCCGGTTTATAGCTTTCTCATATAACTGTTTGTCTTCCTCATATATACTCAGCAAAAAAGTTGGGAAAAAATAAGGATTTACCAAGCGAATAATTTTGTGAGATTAGGGTGCTCCTTCGGTGCTACCTTTTTTAACATATCTTGATGATGTGAGTTCCGGAATGTGACTCGGAAGAGGTGAAGATCGATGAAAAATTCATTATAAAACCCGTTCAGACGTTGTTTTTGTTATCTGTAAAATCCCATATATTTTCACATCATCATTGATATTCCTAACGGTTTACATGCACCATCATCTCATACGTAACTTGATGGAACATGCCTGGCTACATTTTGGGTATCTTACGCTCTCAGCTATCACTTAGCTACCAAGTCCAGTCTGCAGATGAACTCACGCGCACCTGCGAAATCACTCAAACAAGACGCAGCATCGCAACGAAGCGTAGCAACGCAACGCGGTGTCGCACCACACCTTAGCGGCCTCCACTTTCAGTCCCAGATTCCATCGCAGCAAATCTGGACGACGGATTCAACGAGCCAATGTTGAGATCAATCAGTGTTTCGAACGGAGAATTATGTCAATCCTAATGGACGGCTTCATTCCTTCGACACCAGTTTTCTCGATTATTTTTTTTTATTCTAAAAAGTAAAATAGAAGGAACTACTACAACCACAATTATTAACGGTCGGGTGCGGATATTCGTACTGAGATCTAAGCTAAAGAACGATCATCAGTCAGTTTTATTTGAAATTACGAAAGTTTTCTTTTAAGTAAGTTTTGCACATTTTGCCTAGATTATTTTTAGCTCCTCACATCGCCACAATACTGTAAAGATAAAAAATAAGACATTTAGACCATCATTGCTGCGTATTCTTAACTGCGCCTTTGGTGAACGCAGGTTTAGTCAAATGTGGGTAAATTTAATAAAAAACGGTGAATTTACAGACAATGATGGGGTATATTTTGAAAATTCTAAAATTAATTGTATTCACATAAAATTTATGCCTGGAAAAAAAATTAATAAAGTTCATCCTCTTTTAGTTTGATTTGATCTTAACTTCTTAAAATAAGCATGAGAGGATTTCATTACTTTGCTTGCAGTCTTATAGATAAATCAGAAGTAAGAGTTCCAATTAAAATTTTTTCTCGAAGGAAATTAACATTAATATGCCTTAAACCTTGTGTTTGAAATGAACTTGGGAGATTCTAGGGCTCCTTAATTTGGTGAAACTTTTACAGAAAGCTCAAGAGTATGAAACTGAAGTCTCAGGTGAAATTTCAATCATAGAGGTCAAGTTAATGAAACCCCTTTACAAAGCAGAAAGCGTCTTTCTTAGTGGAGAAAAACGTGATAAATGGAGAGCTTGAGATGCAGAGATTCCACATTTTAACTTTCAACAAAGTGGTATATTTGAATTAAAATTTTTGAACCTCTGAAAATAGTGCGGGGAACACGTGAAAAGAGTGGATAGTGGTGGATAAAAACAACAAAACAGTATCGAGCGCTGTTTTTACCTCCGTAGTATGACACGGAGATGTAAGTTTACATTAACACAGAAAAAAATAGCATAATAGTATTTGTTTACGGAAAGAAGAATCGGTGAGACAATTCGTATTTTATCACAGTTAATCCAGCTTCGGTAGCATTAGTAATTGAACAAATATTATCTGTTGCCTTTATTATCTGCGACTAATGTTTTCAAAACAGAGCAGGCGCTTATTCCTCTGCGTTCTGTTCAGTTTCTGTCACAAATATCAGGATCTTTTTTCGGAATATAATTCTGCGTCACATCTGTTTTCGCGGTGGAATATGGCCGCATCAAGTTTACCCCTTCGTCGCCCAGTGCGCGTTAATGAGACTCGTCTGGTGAATATTTAGCTCAGTTGGATTTCGATCCGTCGAATCTTGAAATCTCTCGGTGTGTGCTGGTGACGGGCCGTAATAGTATAACAAAGTGGACTTCCGATGAACCGAGAGGTGATAATCCGGGTTGTGGAAAACCGAGATCCGCATAATCATGAGCGTGTCTATTTGCAGGAATTTAAATTTCGTTGTTAAGAAGATACAACTTGCAGAAATATGAAATACACCATTATAATGTAATTTAATCGTAATAGTACATTGTAAAAATCTAATAATTGATCCAGTAAATTCCTCTCATCCTTTCCACGTTCCAAATTATTCTATATATACGCATATTCTATACATGTCATTTTACGTGATTTAAACATGGTAATTAAATATGGTGTTAGTGCCATTCTATCTCTATCAGTATATGTATTTTTTACTGATACTAGTTTTTAGAATATGCCACTGAGCTAAATTCCATTCTTTTATTTTAATTTGCGGATTATTTCATACCCGCGGTTACGATTTTCTGGGAATTGTATTCTCCATCCCGCAGGGATAGTAGTAAACCCCTACAATCTGTTTAGGAAATCTCAAATGCTTGGGCATGGGTTAATTATCTTCCATTGGAATTATGAGTTATTCTGAATTTTCCTTGTACCCAGTCCTCAACCACGGAGCCCATGACAGAATTGGCAATGTCGAAATTCCTTGCCGAATTCTCATTGTATGGGAAAGGGTTGTCGGAACCTTGACACTTTTGATGGAGGATATTTTGGCTTTCCATTCACATTCACGAGCGTACTTCAACCTCACGGTGAGAGAAAATAGTCTTCCAAAAGAACGAATGCATGAAAGTGAATGTCGGAGTGGAAAACTAAACGGAAGCGTCGATTTGCGGAACGAACGAAGGAGGGAGTAGATAATAAATACTTCCGGTTACGCTGAATTGCCCATACTCGTGTATATTTGACTTGGGTACATTAGATTGCATATCGTCATCCATCCTTCTCGACGATTACTCAGAGACCATCGTCTTTTAATCGCATTCACCGTTCCATAAACTTTGCTCGATTACTAATACGAGAGAATCGAATTTACCTTCGCTTTGACTAAAATGATGACGATGCTAAGAATGGGTCCAACTTTCCTAAGGAGAACTTATTGCAGCACCGTCTAATATTCATCTTCCCATTTCTTTCTGGAACTGGAACTTTAAGGATTTTCTTTCTGGAACAGTTATCTCATGAAATAGCTGTTTTATCCGATAAGAACTGGTAAGTTCACGCGCCAGCGGTTAGTATCCATTTTTGAAAGAATTTTAAGACCTTCGGTATCTAAAAAAGCTTTTCTAGGTACCGTAAGTATTGGATTTTTTTCTAAATGAACAGCGTTTTGATTCATCGAGCGAAGTTTCAATCGGTGATTTTATCAACTTATAGTTTAGCGAAAATGACCTTTAATGTATTGGACTAATCTTTCCGTCGGCTATTAAATTGCATAAATGGTCTTCGATGTTTATTCTATTTTATTTCAGGCCTGTTTCATTTTATTCCATAAATTTTCCACATTGTCAAATATATATGTATAATTTAGTTATGGTTACCATCTTGCTCATCTGTTAAGTCGACGCCACAAAGGCTTGTTAGTACTCAACACCTAGTACTTACTCAACCCCACCACCTATAGCTATCAAACGTTTTGGAGAAGGATTGAGGCTTATTAGGCAGGATGAGGAGTGAGTTAGTTTCCCCTTGCTTTTCTGTTTATCCAGAACATCATGTCTTATAAAATTTTAAAATTTCGTTATGGTCCAGATATGGATATCGATTCGGGAGAAGGGAAGTATAAGCTTGTCTCATCGGCCGTAATCTTCAATATACTAAGGTAAATTATCTACGAGTGTAATAGTAATATTTCATTAACATTCATCTGTGCTTCAAGTTATAAATTTTGCCTTCGTAAACATATACATTTCCCTTGTGGGAATCGAACGCATAATCGCTTGCACAAGTGTAGGAAGGGCTCTCTGGGAGCCGGAAATACATCGACCATTGTTTGCAAAGCCTTCTTCATTCTTGGATTCTCTTCCCGTTTTTTCTGAATTAGTGTATTTATACCATAGGATTTATCTTCGACCCGCTCTTCATATGCTATTTAGCTCGTCTGATTCTGAAATCACGAGGAGCACTGTAGATATTGTTCCCTGTTGTTTTACAATCTCACATTCACATTCACGTGCTTTTTTTAAGACGGTGACTCTAACGTGTTTTCTAATTGTGTTGTGATTAAATATAGCTAGTGTTTCCTGTAGAATTTTTCGCCATTTAGTGAAGTAAACTTCCTTGTGTGATAAATAGCTTTAGGAAAAGAATAGGAAATGAAATAGGGGTCGCAGTAAGTAATCACAATTTTCTCAACGGATCTACCAAACAGGATGTTATTACATCCTACAGCAGTTTCTTCGCTTATAACAATTATTACAACAGACTTGAGGTGCATTTTTATGTCAACCAATCATATTACCTATATGTGGAAGATCAAAACTCATTAAAATACCATTGTTACCCATAATTAATAGACCTCATCGAAGGTTCAATAGTCATCAGTTCTTGAAACTTGCAATCCTTTTAGTTTTTGACATCAGTACAAAATATGTGTGTTCAATCTTTTTTTAAAAGAAACCAGGGATGTATAAAAATAATTTTTGTATCCTTGTAAACACAAGTAAACTTCATTTCTCACGCGCGATTTTCGGAAACAAAGGAAGGAAGATATAAAACGAGGTTAATAAAAGCATTAGCAAAGGAAAATCCGGCAAAATTATCTTGCATTCCTTTTGTCTCAGTGTTATCGCCGTTGGGTCACTCTGCAGTGAATATTGAACATGCGATGCCTAAACAGTACGTGTAAATAATGGGGAATCAACTAATACATTACCCTAGAAACGCGTTTCTTGTTTTAGTTATCCATCAAGATTATCTCAAATCCGTTAAAGCAAGTAAATTCCTCCATAAAATCCGAACCTGATGGAATCATAAAAGCAAACAAAATTACAATGGTTCAACGGCATTATCTTTTCCGTGAACGTTGAATTATTTTGATAAGATGAAGAAATATCAGTATTGTTCTATATACAGAATGAATGCTTCATGCTCTTAATCAGAGGTAGTGTATGTAATGGTATCGAGATTCTTTAATGAGATGATTATCATTGAGGCATTACTGAGTTACGCAAGGAATAGTTTCATCCTTGAGAGGTCGACACCAACCTGAATCGACTCTTAATCGATTGTTCGCAATAAATAGAATTGATTTTATTATCCTCTTTATTCAACTTGAAATATAAACTCCATTTTTAAGCAAAAACACGTTGGGATTATATGTTCTTAATTTAAAATTTCGCTCAGGGAAAGAGTGATCATTACTTTTGTATAATACGAAATGTTATTTTATTTCAATCGAACATTATCAGCAGCATCGAAATTTTGTATTCGATTTACTGTTCTTCATTGCTGTACTTTTCCATAAGTGATTTATTGAATATAAACAAACGGCAATTTCATGCAATATGATAAAATAAAAGTATGGTAACGGAACATCATAATTAGGAATAAAAATGTGGGTTCTCAACCAAAACCTGCAAAAAATATTTACTATAGAAATTTAAATAAAAGATAAAAGAAAAAATATCTTAATTGCTTTATCTATGATAGATGTACTGAGAACTATCCTATCTCACTTCGTCACGGGTTCAAATCTGAAGACATCTAATCCCTTATATTAGTCACGAAATTAAGTAGTGATTGTTGGGTTCGCAGAAGCAAACGATAAACCATATAATATAGTTTCATTATTTACTCACTATGTGTATTTCTTAGATGCGTTCAACGTATTTTCATGTCAACAAATCTGTATTTTGTGAAATCACTTTGAGTCTGTTGCGAGGAAAATATTATCTTCCTATCATGAGCATATAAATTTAAGATTTAGCATAAACAATTATAAGATGTGTTACGTATTTGTTACAAAAAGTCATTATGTTCTTTTATGCTTCTTTCTTTTATTAATGAATGGATGAATCACCATCATTGTTAGAAGTATTTATTTTTATTTTCACTACTTTTGCTAACCTGAGAACTTCCCGATGAGTCTCCGTGTCAACTTAGGGAGATTCTAATGTTTTGAATTTGCATGAATAATTAGAATTTGTTTAAATGTAATATATTATGATTGCATTTTGTAAATTTGTAAAACAAAATTATGTAATGCTTGATTACATCTCATAATCGTCAAAATTGCAGCAACATATTTTTCAGTCCTATCCACGGACTGTACTCTACGGCCGACTCTTCTATTGACGCTCAACCCTAATTATACCCTGAAATTCAAAATATAAGCTAATTTTAGTTCAGCAAAATATTTTGTTTTATTAAATGTTATTTATACATTTTGGGATGTCTGTATTAATTTCTCTTACAAGTATCATTTATAAAGTACTTTAACAATAGATTGATTAATTATCGTTGTTCATCTTTTAATCGAAAACTAAACAGAATTTTTTTTAATTTCCATTTAAATGCGTGATATAGCTAGTGGTCATTTAGAAGAATGCGGGGCACAGTCGTCACGAACGTAATGAGCCCCACGAAACGCTTTCGTCGTGCCGTCCGCAAGTTGAATCAATATTTACCAAAAGGAACCCAAAATCCTTAATCTTTCAAGCGTTTGTAGCGTGGGCGGTAACGATCATAGTTATTATCATCATTGGGAGCAGCTCTCGCAAGACGACCAGCAAGTTACGATACGATAAGTGTGTCGAGCAGTGTCGATAGCCGATCGTTACCAGTGTATTAATGCTGCATTACATAGGAGACATGGAACGTAGGTATGGATACCAGAAGTCGGGAGAAAGTCTGGATCACGTACATAATAAGCCGCCCTTCCCCTCCGCCAACCCTTCGGCGTGCGCAGTCACGCCTTCTGCTTTCTTCGCTTCTTTCCCGCGGAGTTCTGTTACGAGGACGTGCGAGTCTCTCTTTTGCTTCCTGTGCGGCGACAGCGCAGTCGAGGGATGCCTTGACATGTATAGAATTCGGCTTTACATCGTGCCCGAGGAGGATTCCTCCGGAGGCGGCGGGGACGTCGCGGACAACTCGCCGCCGCCCCTCGTCGTCGGCAGCGTCGGTTGCTGGTGGGTCGGCAAGGCCACTCCTCCGAAGGTCCCTCCAAAGGTTCCCCCGAGACCACCTCCGCGGACGCCGAAGAGGGAGAGGAAAGCCTTCAGGGGTCATGGAAAGGTAGGAGGATTTCGTGGCACTGGGAGACCATCATTCAAATCACCACGCGATGAAAACCGTCCTAATATTGTCGCTATACCGAATATAATGGAACTATTGTTTAGTTTCTGCAGTACCAATCGAAACAGTTGGATGTCAGGGTTCCTAGTTGGAGATGCTCCTCGATGGATTTAACCTTTTGGTCGAAGATTTGAGAACTCGTGATCCCTTGGCCTGACGTTTTTCTGAGGATTAAAAATTACTGACTTGCGTGAAAACGATGGATGCGGCTGAATTACATGCTGTTCAAATATGTGTTATATTATGTGCTGTTCAAATGTGATCAAGTCGATTTATTTGACTTCTTATATTTCGTATCATTTAGGAAATTTGTTTTTACTTCTCCATTTGAACGCGCTCGCGCATCATCACCACCTGTTGAGTTTTCACTAAAACGGTGGAACGTGATGAAATTTGTCGCCAATACAATTTCTTAGATCTGTTAAACGTTCCACTTTTAAATGTTACCACATTATTGTAATTTATACAATTTAACGTGCAGTAATTGTCACTTAAGGAAGCTTTTGGGAGTCAGCCGGTTGGAGCAATACCATACCGATGTAACTAAATTCAAATTGGAAAAGCAGAAATTTTAATTTTCTCATCCACCGAATGTTTGTATAGGCAGTTTGCCTCAGAAACGATAATACGGCGGTGTTAGAAAACAATCCAAATTGATAGAACTTTCAAATGTAATTTTCTGGTTGTAGAATGTTCGAATGAAGTTAAATGCCCGAGAAGCTGTGAGTAGTCTATCTGCTGAATGCCCAAGCGATGATAATTAGCGAAGGAAATCGAATGCCTCTCTCGATGACAAATGCATTGTATGCCATTCTCAAGGAAATGGAGAGTGTACGATCCAATTGTTCTCGCTTATTGTTGCTCAATGCCCTCCGGTTTACATGTATACGGGACATAATCCTGTAATAACCTGCATAATAGTTAGGAGTGGAACTAGGAGTCGTGCAGTCACTTATTAGGAATAACTTCCCTAACCTAAGGAGGAGCGCCCTTAATCATTAGACCAGTATAGAAGAAAATATATTAAGTATGTTGGAAGCTTAAATGTTCAGTTTAACAATAATGAATTTTTTTGAGAAAAATCTAGTCTTACCCAATCGTCATTATGGCCAGCGCAACTTCCTCAGCGCCTGTTCAGTGAAGGGAAGAAGATTTCCGCTGCAAGAATTTCATTCGTTTTCATGTTTTCTTAATGTAGAGCTACGAATGCACTCTTAGAGGAATTTTAGTTTCTTCTTGTCGTATATTTATTTATTTATTTAAGAATTACCCGTATATAAGACTACTGCGACGGTGAGCTCAACGCTCGCATAGGCGAGGTTGTTATCTTCCATTTGTCTCCGTCATTCTTTGCTTGGATTTTTGTTGGATTTTTATGACTTCCGGTGCATTCGAAATAAAAGAAAGAAAATCTAGCGCAATTTTTCTTCCGAAAAAAATAATTCATTCTTAAGAAAAGGTCAATCATTCAATAGAAATCTCCTAATTTCTGAGATATTCGATTTAATTACAATTCGTATATATCAAGGTGAATGTATGGGTGTTTCTAGATATGATACTCCTGCTTGATCCAAACGCAGTGTAGGTGACCCGCGCCAATGCACGCCATCGACGCATGTGCATCGAGGTTGAAGTGCATAGGACGGGAGTGTCACACTACATACACCGATCACGTTTCGCAGCTGCGCGGCTTTTTTGCAATCAAGGTCCTAATTCAATATAGATCACTCTTCTATTACCGATAGGAATAATTTTGTAACCATTATCGTTTGCCCCTTTTCTAGTATCGAGTATTTCCAACGTTTAAATTAATTCCGTTTTGTCGATCCTTAAGATACTTTCACACCATAACGATGAAATATATTTCATTCAATGCAATGGAAGGGAACTTTTGTTTGACGTTCGGTGATTGAATTTTACTTTACATTAAAGGGTCTCTGCATTGCAAAGTTGGCCGTATAAATAAAATTTTCCTCGTGTGGGATTGAGATAAAAATGACTAAGGAGTACGTCTCCATACATATTTAAAGTATGATAGGCGTGTTATCGTTAAGTACTTCATGGTGGCGGCGCGCATTATCTAGTACACTGTTGTAGATTTTATCTACAGATTGAGTTAATTGTAAAGCTAGGAATTCATCCGGGTTCAGTGGATTTTAGATCGCTTTACTTGATTACCTTTAAGTTTAGTTTAAAAATGTTTTCTCATAATTGAGTTCTTTCGGCATTTTTAGTTTAAGTTTTTAAGCTTGTTAATAAAGACAGAAAAGGGTCTTAGTCAAACAACTGGGACAAAATAATCCAAAAGAGGAAGATTGTGCTTACATTGCAAACATGAACTCAATTACAATATTGCGTCTGCATGTAAGCTACTTCTAGTACCATTTATTATATTTAAGTTGATTTACTAACTTGGACCTTTGGTTGGGATTTTCATTGAATTTACTCGAATAATAATCGCTCTCTAACGTTTTCTTAAAAGTAAATCTATGCTTTTCGTAAAAAACCATTTTTCATAATTTAAGTGTTAAAATGCTGTAAGCCCTGTTAAGCATGGCATTAGCGGAAACAGCAGTGTTTTGAATTAGCAGCATCTCAAAGAAATGCCTTGATGTCCCGTGAGATTGTAGCGACTCTTGATGATACTTCCGCGTGATGATGAAGAATAGCGAGTGAAAGCGAAGAAAAAAATTCGAGAGTCCTGCAGCTTCTCGTTGGCCATGCCCCCTAGTGCAAAGGTGGCGGACCTTTTTTGGGACAAAGTGGATACGAATTAATAGGGAAAGCTTTTCGCGAGCAAGAACATCTTCGAATTGTTAAAATAGTGCTCGGGGTGGTCAACGGTTAGAGGTTTTCCGAAATCGAGTTAGAAAATGTGATCTTTTGTTTCCAGCTTTTACTTTTCGAATTATCCAGCAGACTCGGACAAGTGAGAGGCAGAGAAGCTCTGGGATGAATAGACTTCCATTATGAACGATGTTGCGCTCTTAAAAAATAAGGAAAACTAGCGATACTTTCTTTTGAAGATTGCGAAGGTCAGGAACACTTATCGAGAACGTGAAATTTCTAAATTCTATTCAATAATTTTGACCGATATCACGGTGGAAATGAAGCTCGTAGTCCTTGGTTCGGTTCCCTCTGATATGCAGAAACAGGCAGCCTTGTTTTAATTAGTCAATTAGGGATTCCGTGCTACAGTTCAAGAATTTCTCCAACTTAATTAGATGAAATCGTTACCTACAGCCAAATCCTGGTGCAATGTCATTAACTTTGCAAGGTTTTACGGAAGAAAACTATTTGATTGAAAATTCATTTACGTGTGATCATTTTTAGGCGTGTCATTTCTTGACCATCCACATTTTAGAAGAGGAAATGTCAGTCTATTCTATCGAAGAATATGAGTTGACTTATTTTTCAATTAAGAAACGAATACGATCTTCTTGGCTAAAAGCTACTTGACTGTAATTTGACGTACTTTTTTGTTGATTATTCCATACCCATTCTATAAAATTGTACACACAAATCTTAAAATAAATTTTATGTTATATGTCTCACTTATCTAAATATAAAATAATAATAGTTGTGCTGAAATTAAGTAATTCGACCTCATGAAAGGTTTAAATGAGATATTACAATAGCTAACATAGTGTAAAAGATAAATTTTTATTGTTTATTTAGAAATCATTCAAAAAATTGTTCAATACCAATCCATCGATGAATGAAGTCATCTTTTAATGTTCGTGTTCTAGTGTTCGTGAACAGGTTAGTTACAATTATATTAAATTCTTACAATTTCGATTTTACTTTTCATTATTTTTCCTTTATTTCGTCCTTTATAACGATTGATTCTAAAAAAAACTGGTGTGACGAAGAAGAATATTTCAATTTACTGGAAGAATAGAATTAAAAATCGATTCGAGAGAGACGGAAAAATCTCAATTTTTTCTTTGAAATTTATTTTTATAGACGTAGCCATTAATTCCAGAGTAGACTATCGGATTTGTAAATAATATCGAATAGACCCATTACAATCGGAGGCAGCAACACATTAAGATGAGGTAAGCTTACAGAGAGAGAGATATTACTGATAGTCTTGGGTTCGTGATGGCAAGGATTTGCGGTGCCTCCTGAGAGGAGTGATCGTTGATTCGTGACCTCACGAAAGTCAACGGCGAATGGAAGCGAATCTCATTCCCGTTGCAGTTTATTTGCGTGCGCTTCTCATCGTGTTATTTATATGTCACGGTCACCACGTTTTCATACGGAGATTGAATGTGGCTGTGTGAATACTTTGACTCGGACACCACCTTGTTTATTGTCGAGTGGTTTATGATCTGCATTGGTCACTTCATAGGTACATTCGTATATTCTCTCCATCCTGATTATGCGTTGTAAATTCTACGCTTAGAGATGCTCCTGAAATTTTAATGTATCATTGGTCTCTTACGAGAGTGATGGCAATAATAGCCTCAGAAGGAACCCAAAAACCGTGTACTCTTCCACAATTCAAACCACCGAAGTAAAACGAGATAAGTTCCGACGTGACAACCTCACCAAGAATTATCTCTTGAAAATTTTGAATTTATTCGAAGACATGGTACGTTTTAAGGGCTAGGTTTTGACTCGATGATCTTCAGTTCTCAAAACAAACAATTAGTGAAACCCAACAACTTCATTTTAAATGTAGTTCGATGTCTATCCTCATCATCAGGTTGCACATAATTTGGCTAGGCTTCGGATCCCTGGTTGTATTTTGTTTATCTCAAATTGTTTGTTCTTTTTATATTTTAAAGTTTTGATTTTAAAGCCGTAGTATGATTGCATAATTCATACTATGCAGTAAGTGGTGATAATATTTTAAGAGCCTGTTAACTGACAGTGAAAAAATAATTTTTAAATTCCATATTATTATTTGCTTAGTTTCTCCGGCCCTCATTCCCTATCAGTTTTTTAACATTTTCTCATAAAAATTCCATTAAAACCACAGTCATTATTTCATATTAAAATGTTTACTGCTATCGTTATCTCTTTAAGTTTCCAATAGTAGAATGGTCCTAGAATTATCTAATATCATGATTCAAAGTAACTAGCTAACCAATTTTTTTTCGAAAGTTTGACATTTTTTTCTTTTCAAATTCGTTTAGGCAGTCAGCTCATCGGTTTAAAATTGATGTAGTACTAAAGCTTAACTTTTAACTGATAAATAAAATTTACTGGTTCATTTAAAATTTTTATGGGCGTATCTCCTAATTTTATTCATCTTTTGCGCTTGAAGCATGATATGAAAGAAAATTTATTGCGGGAAGCAATTTAAGTACGGAATATTGGATGAGTGAAAGTACCAAAATTAAACTCTTCCTTGAAAGCGGCGTCTGGGCAAGTTACGGCTGTGCTCAGTGGTAATTCTGGTTTTTAGTTTCGTTCTTTATTTTTGGTTGTAATGTTCGCCATTATTATTTAATCTTACGCTAGAGTTTTTATCTAATTTTCCCCGTGATAAAAATTTTCCTCTCGCAAAATTTGACTCACTACTTTGAGCCCTCTTAAGTTTTTGCTTCACCTTTTTTGTATCTTACATAAATATTTTGACGTTCAAGCAATGCAAATGTTGGCTATCTTTTCTTAAAACCAAATTACACACTTCCAAAGAAAATTTTGAATTGTAATAGGTCCATTAACGTAAGAATTAGGAATAATTGATCGAATTTTCATTGTTCTTATTTGAAAAAGGCGCCAAGAGTTTTAACGGAAGAATATTCGATTTATGGGCAATATTCGCTTAGAACATGAAATAAATTCAAATTTGAAATTAGTATCTGAAACTATACCACTTTGAAATGTGATTTACCTTTTTACACGACGATTTACATGGAAATGTTGGATTTCTCTCTTATATCCTGTACTACGCTGTGATGTAACACGACATACATTTTAAGCGAATTCGTGCATAATTTGAAAAATGCCTCCGTGACTTGAGCAGTCGGAGAGATGAAATCTTCCAACACTTTTTTCCGATGCCCTTTTCAGCTTGAATCAGTGGAACCACAGTCTTTCTGAAATGCGGCAAAATTATCGATTAGACTATTGTGAACAGATAGGCCGATGTCGGAAATACATTGAAAAGAAAGAGGATCGGAGCAAGTGCTGCAGAACAAGGAGCTCTTTTTCTAAATTGGTTTTCTTAAGAAAAAGCGGCTTATGAAATGATGATATTCGCATTTCTTAGAGAACGGTCGTAACAAATTAAGCCAGAGAATTGTCAGCGAGTGGGTTTCCAAACTGCATGAACATTTTCAAGTGCTGTTTTTTATGTATAATTTTGCTCGTTGTAAGATGATGAAAAGAATTCATTATTTTTCCGGGAAAAATTCCACTTCCTTGGCTCCTCAACTATAGTGCTCTACAAATGTTTTATAAACACGCTCACGAATTATTGTCTTTATGGCAATTTAGAAATATAACTCACGCCTTGCTTTCGACCCTTGCCATCTGTAAGCATGTTTATCAACTGGCAAGTAATATCAAATAAATACATCGAAATGTTTTATTAGTGATCGTAGGATTATCAATATCTTCCGCCTTCCAAAATTACGGCATCAAATGTTAAAATAACTTTTACCATAAATTGTTTTTTCTTACATTTCCAATGTTATGCGAGAGATTCTGTTCGTTCATTGGCACAGTCAACTAAAATCTTGACTATGGTGTAAATAATTTTCAAACATTTAGAAGGATTTCCTGGCTTATTTTATGAAATTAGTACAATGAAATATAATTCTCTCTTCCATCCACCGGAATAAGAAACGGATATAATTAAAAATTTTATTCGATTTTGTTAATAAAAGCCGTTCGCCATTATAATGCTTTTACGACTTTGAGAAACGGTTCGATGTGGAACTCGGAAAAAATTTTTAAATATCCGTTGCTTTTCATTGCCTTTTTAATGATTGTTATAACGGTAGTAATAAATCGTAAGATATAACTATGACGCTGGTTTACGAAATTAGATGGACGAATAGAAATAACTTTATTGCAAGATATTTATTCGCATTCTAACTTTAAAAATTTTCCATTGTTAGTAAACAATTCAATTATTTTTTTTCCTTACACATTTTTATCTGTGACTTTACGTCTTCTGAGTGATGAGGAGCCCTTGAAAAATATTTCAAATCAGTCCCTGAATTGCGGAATGAATTTATCTAGAGTATATGAATTTATCTTGTTATTTTTATATACATATTCACCCGAATACAGTGCGTAATAAACTGCATGTTGTATTTATAGATTAGATCCAATTTAACTTTCCAATCATATTGGTGGGAGATGGAAATATGTTGCCAATCACCTTAGAGATTCGCGTCATATTTTCATTTTACTAGACTTGGTCGGGTAATTTTTACGAAGATTGCGAATTTGGCCACGGCAGTTGTATGATATAATGGCATACCTTTACCATTATATATATATAATACCTTTGGAAAATACGAGAAACGTGTGAATATTTTCACCAATAATTTTTTGGGCAAGAGTAACATATATCCAATTTGTTTTGCAATTAAAATATTTCAAGAAGAATAAATCGATGCATTTGATTGATTTTTGGCCAAATGAAAAAATGACCCAATTAAGAAAATGTATCAGTTTCCACGCAAACTAACGCAGCTGGTTTTCTTCTGCTTTCTGTTTGTACATCAGTTCCACACTCCTGCTTTCGTTTTTTCTCGCCTACATAACGTTCTTCGGTCGATGAATGTTTTTTCTAATCGGAAAAGTTTGTTGAAAGTAATTCGCTGAAAAAATTCGCTCTTTTTCCGTCCTGATATTGTTGGTAATTGTAGTACCAGTATCGGTGCAGAGATTTTCTCCAGTCCACGTCACACATATTTCTATGAGAAATCGTTGACAAGTTAAACGAGGTATCCTGCAATTATAAACACGATCGTGTACACTTGTTTATCGTTGTCAGTAGTTTCCCGCATGTAATTTCTAAAGAAATTACGCCTGTGTTTGACCCATGTGAACTTTTCAGAAAACTGCGGAACAAATGTAAAATCGTGAGACAAAGTGGGAAACTCCCTCTAAGAGTCATGAGTTTGATCTTAAAAATTTTAAAGGAGGTCGTATTCTCCAAAATTAAATTCGCGGTGGTCATATTTGGAAATCAGTGCATTCCCGAAGATGTGATGACATTAAAGTGCCTTTGTGTGGTCAGAAACGCAATTGAACTTCACTTGTGCAATGATGTATTTTGTTCGAACCCAGACATATCAAAAGAATTATATAAGAAATGCATCCAAGAACCTTTCTTCCTTCTCCATTTGAGCAACTTTATATTTTAAATAAAATCTTTCTAAATTTAAATAAAATTTTTCTAAACCAAGTAAGACGTAGTATAAAAGTTTTAGTCATTATTTCTTATCATCCATCAAAGCCTCGTTATTATTCTTAATTAGTATCGTAAAATGTAATAGAATTTTGTAGAAGTCGAAACTTTTTGTAAACAAATCTTGACGACCAGAAGCGTTGATTGTTGATTTCCCTTGTCGTTAAATATTAATGGAATCAGCGCTCGCAGAAATTGTGTACATAATCGATCGTTTATATACCACATTTTGTTATCTAATATTCTTTCACGTCGATTAAAAAAATTCAAACAATATGCAACATCATTAGGAGTATTGCTACCTATGTGAGATGCTAGAATATTCAAGTAGATCAATTGAATGCTACTCGAGGATCGTCATTATTGATTTTTTTCTTGTATGAATGTGATTAGTTTTCTTCTACAAGGAAAAGTCTAAGATGTTTGTCTTTCCATTATTCTGTTTCCTTTACTTCCGACAGTCAACATTCCTTGCATCTTCTTTTACTTATCAAACGTGATCTCTTTCCTTGTCTCAACTGACAACTTCTCTTGGCGTTCTTCGCCCTTGCGGTACACGAACATTACCATCATATTTCAATTCATTCGAGTCACATTTATTCTGTGCACGTGCCCAAGCCCTCGCGGCAAATCTCTTTCGTACTGGTCTACTTACTCATTACGTCCATTTCTTGCCGGAATCTTCTTTTTCTTCCACGCACATTTCTCGTGAAGCCCATTTTGAAGATGGCTGTAGTCATCAGTGGTTCAAATCTCACTTTAATTTTTTGCAATAATTTATATCGGAGAGTATTTTCAGCGAAAACTTTCAGCCTATCTTTTATGGAAGTTTTATGGTGAGGAGGAAGAGCGCGTGATGTTGGGCTCTTCAGGACTTATCTGATATTTAATATCAAGTTTGACTATACTTTTCTCGATTTTTGTTGGTTTGATAAAATTAACCGTCAATCGATATTCCTGTAAAATTCTTAAAATTGTAAAAATCAAAATAGTATCTTTTAAATCATTAATAAGTAAAATTCACACAAATAAAGCAATGAAGCGACGATCCAGAGAACTTTTTCGTGCACACGCGTTACGAGTACATAGGATATTAGACGTAAGAGATTATATTTGAGATATTTTATCTATATATCGGGCGTGCTGAAAATCTTTTTGTTTGACTGATAACTTGTGGATAAGTAGTCGATGAGTTACTAATTTGATATGGTTTATCGATATCGATTCTTAAATTGTTTCGATCATTTGCTATTACAAAATTAAAACTATCATTTAAAGCAAAGTAGCAACATTTTTAACATAATTTTTGATAAATCTTTAATATGGAAATCATTTATACAGCTCGCTAATAAATATTTAACGCTCAAGTAGGTTTCTCAATTTGAATCATCTTTTAGGGATTGAATAATTTTAGAAGCCAATATTAAAGAAGAAATATGAAAAAGTGTTGTTTGAATTGACTGCAGAGTGTGCAATTGGATTCGTAATTCGGTGTAAATTCGAACTTATTTCGCTAAGACTCATTAAGTTCCAGCAGTATCGCATTCATAATTGTTCCAAAGATTTGCTCTGACGGGAAACTATGTTTTACTGGTACCCTTTTACCTGCGATACTGAATCAATTGCCTGCCTGACCTTTCAAATAAACCCGGATAGCTTTCTAAAATACTGGAGCAATTGCGTAAACCTCTTGTGTTTTTGAGCCCACCCGTAGGTAATAACGTTTTCTGAAGATTGTTTCCCTGTTATAGGTTTATGTCGTTTATAATAATTCCCGTAGAAAGGAAGAGATTGTGATTAATATTTATTTACTCAAGTGGTTCCTCGCGGAATCAAAACCAGAAAGGCATGATCGCTGAATGATGTCTATTCTTATAAATAAGAATTAATATTGTTCAGCTACATCTGATTATAAGACTGTTATTGTAGCAGCATCATCTAATTGGTTTAAATATTTCAGTTTTTATTATTCTAAGGTTCATAAAGATATATCTTCACGTTTTGATGAAACATAAGCAGAAAAATTAGGCAAATGTTCTTCCTCCACAACAGTGGAAGAAACTGATCAAAACAGTAAAATATGTAAGAAAACGAATGTATGTACCGGAAAATAAGATAACCGTATTTTTAATAAGCATAGACTAATGATTCCTAACGAGTTTGTTGTATACTTAATCGTCATGAATGGAGAGAAGTCACTCATAATTGCGTATCTATCGTTTACTCAAAAAATTGAATTTACTTTCCATTCAACATTATTTAAAAACTGCAAATATTAGTATTGTTAAAACTGCTTCGACAGCTGAGGTCATTCCGCGATTTGGTCCCTCACCGAGAATCAAACCCGGAACCACTTTCATCAAAGACGACCGCGCTGCACACTCGGCCATCCGGAAGCTCCTTTAAAAACTATAAATTACCAACAAATTTATTACGAAAGAATTAACGTAAAATGAAAAATACACTGCAAAACAAGGAATGTTTCGGAATCGGCGAACATATTCACATGTAGTAATAATAATGAATAAAAACTTATAGAGAAACTGATACTCTTTTGGTCGAAAGTCCGAATGTGTGGGAAATTTTCCGAAAATCTTTCATAACACGAAAAGTTCGCGTAAATGTTTGTATTAGGTTACGCCTTCCACCGTGAGACGAACTCCATTCAGAATCACTGTCGGGAGAATAAAATAAATAAAAACTCTCTCTTCCTGATTGAGCAGCAAGAAGGACAGGTGGAGGACCTCGGAAAGAATGCGGGCAAAGGGAATGACCGCGGTCATAACCCGGTCTCCCTCGGTGGCGGTGGTATGTTTGTAAAAAGAGAGCAGCAGCTGGACGAGATACCTTAACTCCCGTATAAATACTTTTCCCTCATTTTCCAATGCCATTCCGCGGTGTGGTTTCACTTAGAGAAATACGCGTAAGATACTGTCGTCAATCTTTCTCTCTAACGGTTTCTTCGAATGTTTCATTGCGTACCATAAAAACCTATATTTCTAAACTGAGGGTGATATTAAAACGTCGTTGGAAATTTGAGTTACGCAAAATCATCCTGAATCTATATTCATAATATTATTTGACGGCTAGGATTCTGAAAAAGAAAATTTTTATGGTATCTAGAATATTTTTCTGTCAAGCTTCCGCGTATATTAATTTTTTTCATTGATATTAACCGGAAAAGGGCAAATCTATCTCAAAGTTGTTCGTATATGTTACATTTTCTTATTTGATGGACGAAATCATCGCACCGTTTGAGGATGTAAATAAAAGGAGCAATCCAAAGATACTGATATCGCTGCGTTAACATACCCGTTATGAATGAACCTACTAAAATGTTTACGGTCGTCAAATTTAATGCACATATTTAAATATTTGCTTGAATTATTGCATTTTAATGTTCCTCATTTATGTAGAGTTGAGTGATAGAAGCGTAACTCTGAATGAGAATGAAGCGAGCCTCACGGAGTGCGGTGTTAATGGCCTCAGGGAAGTCGAGATAATTTGGCCTAGCGGTTATTACTCGTCGTGGATCATATTTCAGTAACGGTTTAGCGGTTTCTTTAGGGCTCTTGACTCTGTTTCATCCGGTTTCCCTTGTACCGGCTACCGCTTTATCCGACCGTTAGGATTTTCGACTCTCCTAGATTTCCTAGTATCTATTCAATTGCGATTTCAGTAAAGGGGAATAGGGAATTAGAACATAGCGTTTCGCGTGAGGGATAAGCAAAAATAAGGATGGATCGCCTCAAACTTTTATGAGGTAATGTATTTAAAGGATATAGTACAATATAGAACGATTTATCATAAATATAAAAAGACATTATGTTTCGCTAAAACTATTGTTTACATATATGTTTCATTAAAACTTTCATTTGAAAGTAGTTCAAACCCATTTAAAAATAATAGCACTTATACCACTTTCAGCTACTACAGCTCGAATATAAATTTGGACGGTCATGTGGATCCATTCGGGGTGTTTATGATTTACGCATTTACAAAACCAGGTGTGATTTTTTACTTCTGAAAAAAATAGGGAAATAAGAGGAAAAAAGCAGGGACTTAGCTTAATGAATAGAAAATCCTTTCAAGTAAACTTTTGAATTTCAATATATTTCTTTGTTTATTCACATCTTTTATTTATTAGTATAAATTTCAATTTTCACAACTTTTTAAATAATGATAATATTTATTTGCCTTTTATTAATTTACATACGATTCAAACTTAAGTTTGCTACACAAAATGATTAATGCTACATAACGCAGTTATATAATACATACATGTTATTAAAATATGTAAACCTTAAGGAAAAAAAAGTGACAATGAAGATATATGGTCAGGTTTATAAAGCACATATCGAAATAACGGATGTTTCACATAGTATATCAACATAAGATAAGGAAATTTAATGGAAAATTTTTATTATTGTAACTAAATGTGAGGCTGAACTGTTATATTTACCATTTAAAATAGCCATCTATGGCTGCCTTATTCATTGGAAATGATTCGAAAATATCTTTTCTCCCATAAGTTGGATGAAAGTAAATCCATAAACTTTAAACAAGAGAAGCTTGAGGAGCGTTGATAGAAAAACTTTAAGGGTTGGGAAAATCGATAGAACCCGTCTTTTCCGGAAAATCAACTTCCTGTCTGCCTCTTCTGAGATAAAAGAGAAGAAGTGGAGTGAAATATCTGTGGGAATAAAAGCCCTCAAGACTCTGAAGGGTTGACAACTGCGACCCATATCTGCTCAGGAATACGTGTTCGGCTTTCAAACGCCGCCTTCGTTCCTATTAGCATTTATCCTGGATTCGGTTTTAAAATCCTTTTGTCATCGGGAGAGAGAACTCTTGGCACTCGCAGAATCACCTTCGTCATTGCTCAGTTTTAGGGCAGTCCTTACTTCCGGAAGGTTTTATATCCTGCAAACCTTCTCATCTACACAGTTCTTCATGTTTACGTACTTTATGGCACATATCTGCATCTGGCGCTGCGATCTTGTTTTCCGCGGCATAGCATTCTGCGTTGGTAATGTCCACGGAGGCGAAACGATCCCATTTCAAGCGCTTTTCAGAGGTGGTGTGCATCATTGCAGACTTAGAACCGTTATCGCATGTTCAATGCAATCCGCTGCCATCGATATGGACCTAAGGCGATTTGGCACTGAAAACTCTAGTCTTAGTGTAAGTGCCGCAATTTATGGGATTAAATTACGCTTTAATTACATTCTTTACGTTTCTATCCCTCGGAGGAATATCTAGAATTCAGAGATTCTAACGCGTAGAAAGGAGTTGATCTAGAAGAACGGTTTTTCAATGCTGCCACGCCCTTCAAGTAAAACAAGGGGTGTATTGGACGAATGCAGTTCATTATCAATCCTAACTCTTCGTTTTGAAAGTAAAAGTTTCATCGATTCATGCATAAGAAGTCACGATCATGGTTCTCGTTGCATAATTTTTCCCTTTAGGCGAGAGCTTGTCGTGCGCGGGACTCACACGGAGTTGAGTGAATAAAAGATCGAGAGAGATCTTGATGAAGCTTCATGGTATACACGTGCATTAAACCCTCGCCGCTGGCTATTGTATTTTTTCGTGAGGTATACAGAAACTTCAAACAGGTGGTTGAGAATTACGTTAGATATAAGTTTTCACTACTGCAGTAAAACATAGTTTATTATATATGCAAGCCGTATGGAATATTTCGTTCCTGTCTCCAATCCCATCAAAAATGTTTGCCCAATTTCAAGAAGTAAAATGAAATGGATCTGGCTCTACTCGGTGGGACAGCAGTTGGATTGAAGGATATTGGTGATGGCCGTTTATGACAAAAGCGAAAGAAAAGTTAAAATAATTTCAGCATAGCCTTTCGGGTTTTTGTTCTTCTTTTACTCATGTATTAGTTTATTTATTGTTTGTTGAGTAAGTATATGGTGAACTTACATCATGTGCAACTAAAATTATTTTGGTCGACAGTGAGATCTCATAAAATAAACTTAAAATTAGACGAATGTACATTAGTCTCTCCATTATTCGACTTAATGTGTACCGGGGCCACCTCGGTTAATGGAAACCTCGGATAATAAGGAAGGGTCGTCTTGCGTAAGTAAATTACGAAATAAACACGCTATTTTCACGCCTTGCCGTAGTGCAACGTGAATTTACAATTAAAAAAATCGCTTTAATGTGAAAAATTTTAAAAAATAATACATTTCTCTTTTCCTCCATAATACATATATACGTCAGTTATCCATACGCTGTACTCACTTCTGTTCTCCGATTATCTCCAGATTATTATGCCGACGTTCACTTGTCGATGGTACAATTAAGGAAACAGTAATGTAAGCGGTGTGGTGCTATATGTGAGTGAGTGAGAAAGACAACACAAATATGTATCTCGGACAATACGGATACTCCGTTAATCGGGACTCGGATAGTCAGGACTCTATTGTAATATTCTTATATTTTAGCATTACTCGATCAATTTTTTATAATAATTGTTATAATCTCTATTGAACGTTCTTTTTTACGGTACTTATTTTGAATTCATTAGAAAAATATTTCTAAATATATATTCCTGTAAGGAAGTGGGTTGCTAATGTTGAAAACTACGTTTTCATGAATTTCCTATCAATTTTCTTTCTTAATATTCCTGAGTCTAATCAAGGTTACTTTTCGTCAAAGCAGTACTGAAGTTCAATGGTCCTCTGAAGTCTCTCATGATTGTCTTAAGAACACGTCACTATTTCATAGCCAGGTGCATTAAGTTAGTTTTTAACGGTCTCAGAAACCTCAGTAATTTCCTTGAAAAAATTTCCTTTGTGGAAATTACTCGGTTGAAAACAAAACGCATAGTCCGGCAAAATTGACCCGCCCTAAAGGCCATTGAGAGTGGATGAACTTCGCCGGCCGGTTCTGCCTTTGCATCAACAGTAACCTGTAAAATTCATATTTTTGCTGCTTCCGGTCGACACAACTGATACCTTCCTCATAAATAGTTATGGGAAATAGCTGACTTCAGGAAAATAGATTTCTACATTATGCTTATAATTGTAGTAGGATTACTGATATAATTGACCTCCCTTCTATTTCAGAAATGAAAAGCTTTCTTTCCTGTATTCCTTTATGGTGGAGCAATAAGACCTCGACTACTACGACATTTTTAAAAGAAATTTCCAGTCATTTCCTCTAATTTCATCGGCTGATTTCTTTGTGGCCCTAGTACCCGGATTTATGGAATGCAGAATCGATTGGTGGCGGCAGTTCGCTTGTTAAAACGTTGGGAGCGCTTGGCACCAGACGTAAATCGTTACGTTGAGCGGAGACCTGAATCAAAATGCCCCTGGAAACGGGGGAAAAAACAAAAGACATGCACCTCGACGTGTGGCGCAATCGGTCCAGAAGAAGGAAAATCTAAAATCACTGTCGCATGTGGCGCCGAAATATTTGCACATTCCAGTTTGAATTTTCTGATTTTTTAAGCGTTCCGGATACGCCTAAGAAAGCAATTGACGCGGTGAAAAAGCGGCTTAGATTTTCGAGGCGTAACCCAGTTCAGGCCCTACATATCTCCCCGAGTGTTTCCAGAATACGAATGTGCGGGCAACGCTCTCTTTTACCGAGAGGAAAAAAATATATCTGCCGTCAGACATCTGCTCGCTCTTGAAAGTAAGCAGAGGAGAGAGTCATTGTTCCGAATCAAATTCCTAAGTATGCGTTCTGTGTCTCCAAGAAGCCGAAACACCGAGTCGTAACCTCCATATGAATTATATAGTCCCAAACTTGCATATGCGTCGCATGCGTGGCCGCGGTCACTATGGTCCAGTTCTTGTTTCCCTAATGTCGATGGATAAAGGCCACCTGTTTTCATGGAGAGGAAAGTTTCCTGAGTCTTCTCTCACCAATTTGCTTTTTGTGAATTTGCTTATTTAATTTAGTTTTTCAACGGTGATTTTTTAAATCAAATTCTAATTGAAAGAAAGATTTAGATCAGACGTCGGCAACCTTTTTCAGCTGCGGGTCAAAATCGCCCAAAAGGTGACTATTAAGAAGAGGTTTCGGGTCAGTGGTACTACATACAATGAATTCCCGCTTATCCGTGAGCGGATTATCCGTGCATGGTTTTGTACCATTCGCCGAAATTAGCGTTTTAGTGTTCTAAAGAAAGCAGGACTTAAGTAATACCTTTTCTTGTAGCAGCAGAAATACGACAACAACGAAAATATCGCTGCCAAAAAGATCCGAAGGAAACTCA
This sequence comes from Ladona fulva, assembly GCA_000376725.2. Lineage (NCBI taxonomy): Eukaryota > Metazoa > Arthropoda > Insecta > Odonata > Libellulidae > Ladona > Ladona fulva. The sequence continues at coordinate 199,220 of KZ308192.1, forward strand.
CAACGAGTCAATGAAACGATTGAAAATAACGGAATATTTGCGAAAATGATAATAAATTGTTTATTTATATCTTTTACGAACGTTGTTGTTCTCAAAAGTTCATCTTGTCGCTGTGGAATGCTTAATAGTTGCAGTTCGTTATCATTATTATTGTTATTACTATTATTATTATTAGACCCTTTAATGGCGAGGTTAGGCCCGAGTGGGCCTCTCTTCCACCTAACCCCGTATATCACTCTACATTGGTATTTACTATTTCTAAAAAGAACTCACATCAAATTTAAAATTCACATAAAACAAAAAAATCTTCTGTTATTTAAATCTCTCTACGAAGTGATTATGAACGTCGTAAGAAATCGAAGAGAAAGTTTGGATTATTCCTGTTTTCTGACTTCGCACTCAGGCGGTTCCGCCTGCTTTGCGTGATTCCATTTTCGTCTCTTTCGTTATCGTAATGACAATCTCCTTAACTTTGGAACTCAAGTGGGTCACTTGAAATTATTAAATGGTCACTTGATGACCCGCTGGTCATAGGTTGCCGACTCTTGGATTAGATCATCTTTAGCACGGTGGATACTCCCAGCAGGAGTAAAGCTTAAAGAAAACAACGAAAATTTGAAATCGCAGTGATTATTATCAAATAAGAATAGAAAAGGTCTCATAACGAAGGACATGTACGTCAGATGACCTATAAATTGGCGGGACACATTCCGCAGCACTGTAAAATTTTATCCTGTAATTTGAGACCAAAGTTTGGAGACTTCTGCTTCAAAGCAACAGAAAGTTCAAGATGTGGTGGTCATGAAGTACTCCAAAAGGAATCCGATATCCGTGGTCCAGCGAAGGGGTCGGAAACCTGCGGCTACGGAGCCACTAGCGGTTCTTTATGGAATCATCTGTGGACCCAGATTAAGAAATATGACATTGAAAGGTTACTAGTCTTTGAATTGCTACTTTAAAGTGTAATGCTTGTTCATAAAATTCTATCCTCTGCGAAACACGGATAAATGAAAAGAACGTAATCCTATATTTCGTAAAGATTATTTTGTTCCACAAATTCCTTCTTATAATTATTTACATTTAACACTTGCAATATAGAAAATGATGTGTTTGTTCAATGTTAAGACTGGATCTCATTAAGCATACATATAGTGTTTTCGTGTATTTCTCATGTATTCTGTGGCTTTTCCAATGTTCACTCAGTACACTAATAAAAATGGCTTTCTTAATCCAATGAGATATAAAAACTGACTCCGTCCACCGAAAATATTTTTGAGTAAAACACGATCGGTATCGAAGTTTTTATCTAATCTTCCTTTGGATAATTGCCGACCTTTGGTTCAGCGTAATGTCTGAAATGATTCCATAAATGATTAAAATATTAGGCTCCAGTTTAGCCCACCGTCACCGTAAACTCGCACATAGCAAGAGTAAGGAATTCTAAAGTTAATGCTATTAATCTAGCAGTAAGTAGATACCTTTTCATTAGATAACTTACAGTTCGCTTGAATCTACTGTAATAGATGGATATTCATTGTCGTATGATAGACTCGTCGGAAAAAATAATTTTTTCTAATATTTTTTAATCGAAATAGTTTTACATGTTTGTTTTAAATATTGTAATTAAAGGCACCCTTAACGCTTAGTTTTTCGCATTAAAGTACTGTAAATAAAAGATTATGAAGAGAAAACGTAATGAAGATTTTCAGGCGAGCTGTATTCCATTTAAAAAGGAAAGGATAAACATAACTAACCTTGTCAACTCCAAACAATATATTATTTCACTTTAAGGGATCACTATTGTTAAGTAGTTCGCCCTTGGTTTATTCAGTCATGTGCAGTATTAACGCCTCTATTTTTTCTAACGAGTTGAATACAATGAAAGAGTTTCTCTCGCGAGATTTTTTCCTACTTGCAACGTTGTGCTGTTTTCTTTTTATTTCGTTTACCTGGCTGATCCCTGTCATCAGTGAAATGAAGATTTATGCCGAAAGAAGTGCATTTCCATGCCTGCCGCTCAGCCTACCTGACACGACGGTATTTCATGAAAGAGCAGTGCACGTGATANAATGGCAAAAAATTGCTAATATCAAATTTATTTTAGGAATTTTTAGAAGTGGAACAATCAAAAATTATTTTCAATTCTTTTCGGCATGACTTTGCGGTATATCTCCAAAACGCTAGGAATGAAAATGTGCAACTTTTACCCGTACCAAGAAATATTTAACTAATCGTCGAAACTATGGCCACATTTTTTACAAAAAATATTTATTTAATTAAACTGCGAAAGTTCTTTTTTCTTAGTTTTTTGTTGACTTGACGTATTAAAAATTACTGGAAAATTCTGTGATTTTGAAACCTATTTAAAATCTAGAGAATGCCTTGGGCTGTTAATTAATATGGAAAATTAACATAAGGGAATTTTTACTACGAAATCCAACCCTTCAACGATCTGCGTAGGCATACTATTTTATTAAACATACGCTGAATATCGCTGCTAGATTATTTTTTATGTTCCTTATTTTTCTTAATCATATTAGCCAATTGCAGTTTCTCTCTGTCTGGAATGTATTTTGAAGTAATTCTCTGTTGAATGCGTAAAATGAAAGGGAAGAGTTAGCTCAAAGAAAAGCTTTATACTTCATCTAAAATATAATCCTCTTTCAAATATAACAAGTTTTCCCGAACCATTTCCACTGCCATTGGATGCAGGAAACTGCATAAACATCATCTCTATCCTTGGAAAATCTGCTTTGCTCAGCAAAGCGGTTCGCTCCGAAGGGGAAATCTTTTCGGATGAATGCGCTTCACACATCACCGGAAGGAAATGGTCCTTTACAGACAAGTTTAAAGCGTCATCTTTTTCAATCTTACGGACGGGTGAAATCGAACTTACGACTGCATATAAAGTTGACAGCGTAAGAAGTGAAAATTTTCTGTGACAGTGCAGGAATTTTCGCTGGGGGCAAGGCAGAAAATCGACAATAAATTCCGTGAAATTTCAATGTCTATCCAGAAAGGCGCTACAAGGAAGGATCTCCTAGAACATCCTTTTGAAACTTGTATTTTGCAAGGTGGTTGATAATGTATAATGAGCTACTTTTATCAAACCTCGATTGTATCAAATGATAAAGACATTATCTTACTGATATTTGTAAAAAGCGTAAATTTGTAACTAAACGATTTATTTGGACAGTAGAGAAGCAAAAAAACGCTTTTTCTATAAGTTAATTGCCTCTAATCCTATACTTGATCATATAGCCACTATACCTCTGGCAAATAATGTTACTGACCTCTGCAGTAATTAGGGGAATTTTGAAAATAACTACTCTCCATCTCTCATTTTGCCAAGGATCTTACATTTCAACGTATTTAGCATAAACAAGATTTCTTCTGTGATTCCGACTCACGTTGTTCATTTATTACAGGCTCACCTTGAAGGGAACCTAAAGAGCGGCGGAAAGGTTGAGAATTTCGCCGCAGAATTTCCGGAATTTGTGGAATTAGGCAGATTAGTTAAAAATTCCGAAAATGATAACGTTTGAACGAATTTATTTAAACGTGGGTTTACCTATTACTGATTTATAACGATTAATGGCTTAACTTTCAACTATATAAAAATTTAATTCACCGAGGAAGGCGTAGTTTTGTGAAAAGTCATTATAACTAGTAAAGTGTGCTTTTCCACAATATATTTACACACGACCGGTTTCAGCGAGAAATCGCCGTTATCAGATGATCGGGCTATCGCCATCGTCACCTTCGAGTAATCGCCATCGTCACCTGATGATGGCGATTACTAAATTTGACAGTTCAATTTTCTGACAAGTTGTTGAAATTCTATCTTCAAATAGGAAACACGAATTTGCTACACTTCTATGCCCAACTGGTGGTAATTTCCCACGGGTTTGCTCACCTCTGCTTAAAACAATAGTTATATTTACAAGTTTGCCAAAGACAAAAATGAAGATGGTAAAATATGCCTCTGTTCGTTTAAGCATTTTCATTATAACCCTACAAACGCAATGTTAAACAGGAAGAGAGGATGTTTCGAACTTGCCTGCTGATGAGCAGAATCTGGAATGCACAGGCAGTGACTATGTGGTATTTGTTCTCCACGGATATGAATCTATTAATATTATTTATAGCAAGTTGTGGCTTATATAAGGGTGATTCAATTTATTCTAGAAAGGAGCTTAGAAATGCGGAATTTAAATATCTTCAGGCATATGTAAATAGATTCGACCTGTACCCGGAGAGGTTGCAGATGCGTGGCTTCCCTAGTGAACGAGGGTTACTGAAGTAGTAGGTAGATTTCCGCGTATACCTACGCCTCTTAAGCAGGAAAGTTCTTTCCCTGAGGAATTCCACCGTGTTACGAATCGGGAGTGAAATCTTCCAGAAAAGTGTTGCCCATTTAGTATGTAAACACGGCTAATAGTAATTGTAATGTAGTTCCTAACACTACATTCCTTATAGGTAAACTTTTTGTGTTTAATAGCGCAATGAATAAATTATAGGATTCCCGCAAAAGGTTAATCATTGTCTACGATATATTATGAAAGTTAAAAATCAATTAATTCCCATCCCTTATGACATGGATTAATTTTCAAGGAATCACATCACATGCTGTTGGATGCTTGATTGAAGGAACGTCTAAATCCATGTATCTAATTAATAATTCAAATATATCATGTATTAAGTTTTTAATATTAACTTTAATAAGTAATGAACTTAAAATATTTAGTTCGATTGGCGGGTAAATAAAGTTAGGCGTAAATATTCAGCTAGAAAAGACATTAAAAACGTAATGAAGATTTTCAGGCGAGCTGTATTCCATTTAAAAAGGAAAGGATAAACATAACTAACCTTGTCAACTCCAAACAATATATTATTTCACTTTAAGGGATCACTATTGTTAAGTAGTTCGCCCTTGGTTTATTCAGTCATGTGCAGTATTAACGCCTCTATTTTTTCTAACGAGTTGAATACAATGAAAGAGTTTCTCTCGCGAGATTTTTTCCTACTTGCAACGTTGTGCTGTTTTCTTTTTATTTCGTTTACCTGGCTGATCCCTGTCATCAGTGAAATGAAGATTTATGCCGAAAGAAGTGCATTTCCATGCCTGCCGCTCAGCCTACCTGACACGACGGTATTTCATGAAAGAGCAGTGCACGTGATACGTAAATTTATGTTCTGGGGTCAAGTTTCCTTGCTGTGTATGGACCATGACGGAACTACGTACGTATGTAGACCATGTGGTGCACAACTGACGCATCTACTTCTACTTGAGCGTAAAATAAAATATATTTGCAGTGAATCCACCTGTTCTACAATCTTTGCGTGTCAATGAAAAGCTGTAATCATGAGAATGAATTCGGTGAAAATTCATGCGGGAAACTTGCGAGATTTAGTGGGAAACTGTATTTCCATCAAAGTTGCGTGTTTTCAAGGAAGTTTCGCATGAAGAAGAAATACGGTGTTTCTATTTTAAGACTATTAAATATAGACTAAGGAGTCTTCCCATTCATCCTTTCCAGGAGATAATTATGATATTCGTTTCAGTACTTTTGATACTATGTATTTTTGGTTAAGTATATTGGATATTGTTTGGTAATAGGCCACTGCCACATTTTTTTCCAATGATATTTTTGTTGATTCTACCTTTATAGTAATTTTAAAGTATTATTCTTTAGATAGGGGTTCTGCCATTATCTCTTTCCACCTTGAAGATTGAAAAATTTAGTTGTGAAATATTTTTAAAGAAATGAAATTGATGAAAATATGTGGCTTTGTTCCTCTTTGAGCGATTCAAATGAATTTAGTTAAAGAGTCTACTTCTGTCCCTTACGTCTCTGTAGAGAAATTCACGTTGTAAAAGGTATAATATAAATCTATTGGAAGTTGAACTATTTACATAACAATTAGCGCATTGACATGCCGTCTGAGGAGACAGGCTGCTGCCTATTATCTTGCGAAAGTTTTGAATGTTGAATTGAAAAGATGAATACGTTCCGAAATTAGGATAGCTATTAAAGACAGTTCCCTTTAATTTTCCCATCTTTGGACAGCATACAAGTTAGTTAACAGAACTGTGCCATTATTGCCAAGGAAGAGTTTTCTGATTATCTTCATTTAAATAACAAAATGAGCCATCTAATCCTACTATAAAATTTATATTAATCATCGATGCATTTGTGAATAATAAAGTTAAAGACTTTATAATTACAGTATTTTAGAAAACTAGAATTGTGACGATTAGAACGAATATCTTTAGAGTTATCTTTTGGGACTTAGCCGCACAACTTCAATGTGCAAAGTTAACACCTTGAACTCAATCCTCGAGTATCTTTTGTTTTAATAGAAAAAATATTCACTTATAAAAATTTATCGTTTGCTAGGTACTAAATCAATCACAGTTGTCGTAGAATATAATTCTTTTCTGTTTATACTCTGAATTCATCTTTTATTTAGGACTACAAATTACTGCGGAATATTTTACTATCCTTCCAAGGGCTAACTAAGGTGACGTTCATATTTTCTTCTTTTGCTGCATGTTTCCGGGGGAGATTACGTGATATCGTAATATTAAGCTATGTAAGCGCTCAAATTTGTTCTTGTCCTTTATCCTATAATTTTTCTCAAAATATCAAAAATATTCACTTTAAATTTATTGTTTTTCTCCTATAAATTTGAGTTTGAGATAAAACCTATAGATTATAATTAAACATCGTATCGCATCGTCGTAGCTGGATAGTAATTAGATTTTGAGGGAGAATTTGTTAGCATTACTTTACTGTATAATATTAACGAAACTGGAATCGTGAGGTTTTTCATGATTTCAAGCGACCCCGACCAGGGGTTAGGGTTCCTTAGAGTTAGGAAACCTTAGGGTTTCCCCTAAGTAATTTCTACAACTACTTTTGTACATTAAATTAATATTTATGAAAGTGATGGCAGAGTAACGAATGTCTCAAGCGCAAATTTTTCTCTGAAATTTACTGTATAATGTCCAATGACATTTCCACATTTCATATTTTAATCCTATACTGGAAAGTGGGGAAAATATTCAGCCTCACTAAATGTGCAGTTTGTATATTTTATACGATCGGTAGGTTTTGGGACAAATGCTAAGGCACTATGTTTGATACGAACAAAAAACGGTTTAGGAATTGATCGTAGAAGACCCAAAAGAAGCTATTCTAATTAGATAGTTGCTTATCGAAGGAAAGGACGTACTGCGTCATAGAAAAGGGCAATGCGTGAAAGTATGTGAACAGTAAAATTATGCGAAGAGTAAAATGGCTATTAGCTTACTTGTACCGAAAGGAAGTGATACATACGTTTAATGAATTTACGGTGAAAATTGAAGGGACGAAAACGAATTATTACCTATTGACCCAAATATAAACTCAAATATTTACCAACGATCGAATTCTGTGATTGACCACAAAGAATACGCGTAGACCACTGTCAGAACTCCTTGTCAACCTTAACACGTAATTATTTTGTCGCACCACAAAATTCAGATTTCCCTATGAAATGGTTGGCCGTGAACCAGTTTCTGACCCTAATTCGGAAAGCTTTTCATTTTCCTCCACTTGATCGAACTCATCCCAAATTTCTCAGACGTTTGACTGATAGCTCGACACATCTTCGGTTTAAGTGTCATCTTTCTTTTGGTCTGGAAAACAGATCGAATCTCCTCGCGACGCTTTCTCGTCTGAATGAAATCAGTCACCAAGAATTAAAACACTCGTAATCTCGTGCAAACGTCGAGAAAGTTTCCTTTTCGTCTCTTTTGGTCATTGCGTTTTCTCCACTTTTCTGATACCCCCTCTAACGCGAAATCAGCTGCACTTTCTCATCTTCGAAACTCTCGAAATGTATGACAATCTTATTTGAATGAGAATTATTCGTCTCAAGTGTAAAATGCCTCGTAAATGACGGTGAGAGGATACGAAAGTTATTCGTGAGGATTAATGCTCGCCGCTTTAGTCAGCAACTTTTTTATGCCCTTAATCTAAATATGAATAACGAAAGTTTATTCCTCACACCAAGCAAAGTACAAAATGTGGACTTCTTTAGAGGAATACATGTACGTATGTACCTCTTAGGAAGATATCTCCTGATTTGGATTACCAATTCTTTCCACTAGCAGTGTGAGTACCAATTCTAAACACTAACATAGATAAATAGATAAAGAATGGAATGAGAAATGAAGGTTACACCGACAGTATATAAAATATTAGTAGTCATTATATTATAGCAGTATAGAAAATGAATTCAGAAAAAGAAAAATTTATCTTTAAAAGTAAATCAGCAAGAAGTTAACATGGGTTGATATGGCATAACTCAAAGCATAACTTTTTAGGTAACTCTTCTCAGAAAAAATCCTACATCCTTTGGTTAGACTTACCAATCTTGAACTGCTTTAATAAATTTATCTTCCTTTTCAACTTCAGGGATATCTACTCGCTGAAAATAGGATATATAGGGATCCAAATATAAGATAGGTTTCGCAGTAATTGATTTCTTTGCTTAATTTTAATTTGTTATATGATTTGTTTCTCACAAAAGTTGGTCAAACAGAATCGTGACGCTCTGATTTAACACAGAGTTTTTAGCCTTATATATTTTTTTGGTAAATAAAACCTCTCTCTCGATGAGGGTAGTAAATCATTTAGATTTGATCGTACCAACCGTAACGGGCGGAATAAATAATTAGCTTTCGACAGTTACTTCTAGCCACACTTTCAACGAGGTGTTGCAGGAACTTCGTAACAGTATCTCGAGTACCGTTCAACAAATTCCCCCTGTCCATTTACATATCTGATCGACGTGATAATGCATGTAAAAATGTCTACAATTTTTCTGCTCGATTTTTGTATATCTGCTTTTCATTTTCAAACAGGAGGACTAAAGAAGCAAGTTGCGATAATAAATAGTCTTCTAAAATTCACCAAAGCCCCATTTAGATATGTGGTAACTTCTCTATGTAAATACAATTGTTTCGAAATTAAAGAAATCGTTTATCACAGGCCGCATACACTGATCTGCTGAAGCCCTTCTAAAAACATTTAAAATGTATTCGCTTTCCATTATTTATACTCGTGGTATCTCCTGAAACAGTTACCATTGTAGTCATTATGATCCTTTGTGCAGTTTAGGTTTTGTTTGTTTAAATCCATTTTTCGCAACATTGTATTGCGTCTCTAGTTGTTTTCTTGATTGACTCTCGATCAGTTTTATTCGAAAATTTGAGTGAAAGCTTTTATCACTCTTCTTTAAACATTCCTAGTAAATGACGGCAGTGACGTTAAACCTACATTTATCATATACAGTGCCCTAACAATGTTACAAAATTTAGTTCAAAACGCTACCAATAATATTTTACCAATAATATCTTTGAACTTTTTGAAAATTGTTATTTTTGATAGTATTAGTCCCTTAACTTAGTTATTTCCATCATTAGAATAGAGCAAACAAAAAATCATTTCTTTCTTACAGTGGATAAATAGAGGTTTATTCTTTATCTAGATAATCTGCGCAAAGCAGTACGTAGTTGCCGATTGCAATGGTGTCCCTTTCAGAGATGAATTATTTATCGGAAATATGAATGTTGATTTATTTTATTCAAATGTCTCTGTAAGCGACGTGACAAGGTCGGCAGATGTCCAGGAAAACAACATTCATTCTACTAACGAAAAGCAGCACGTCACGATTTCCCTTAATCTCAACTTTCATTATATCTGAACATTAATCTCTCAGTACTGCTACGTGTCAAGCATCAGACGCAGTAAACAAAGACTTTTCCCTCAGCCTCAGTGGTTAATTTTTTATCAGGTCAATATCCAGTTGTTAAAACAAGAAAAAAAGAAAGGAGTCTTTTTAAAAACTGCCGTACCTTCCTAGAAATATTCTATTCTGTATTTTCTTCCGTTTACTGATTCGTCTGTTTAGTCCTGATGTAAAGGTCCATTTTCCAAGGTAGATTTTCTATCAAAAATAAAATAAATACGTAGTTGATAAAAATTGGCATTTACTATCCAATAATATCCTTATATCCCTTTTAAGAATACCTCTCCATTTGATGAATGAGATGCATGAAGGTGAGACAGTTTGATTTTGCATNGGTAGATTTTCTATCAAAAATAAAATAAATACGTAGTTGATAAAAATTGGCATTTACTATCCAATAATATCCTTATATCCCTTTTAAGAATACCTCTCCATTTGATGAATGAGATGCATGAAGGTGAGACAGTTTGATTTTGCATTGACATTGGAGTCTATGAATCACTCAGTCGAGCAGTACGCCGACCGTCGCTCATCGCTTATTGTTAGGTTTTATCAATCACGGGTGGGCGACTCTTACAGCGTACGGGCGGTGCGGAAGCTATGATCCATTGGAGAGGAAGTCCCATACTAACGGTATAGCGGCGGATCCCAAATCGGTATGCGATCCTCGATCCTGCACCTCCAAAGATGTCTTTCCGGAAGAAAGGCTATTGGGCGACGGCTTCAGTAGGTGCGTTATGGGAAATAGGGGAGGGAACGAAGACCCTTTAAACCGACTTCGTGCTTCCTTAGACTTTCCACAATAGTTGTATCTCATTTACATATCCACGCGCTATTCTCTCAGTTATTGGCTTTTGTGCTTTCAAAGCTGAAAATCACGATTTTTTTTATTCCGCGACGAATACTAAAAGTGCTCCAGAGGTGTCGTGAATTGTACAGTTTTCACTGGAAACCAGGAAGCTTCGAGAGTTGAAATTACCAAATAAAGGCGACGCTGTTCACCAAATTTTAATGTTGAAAAACATGAATTTCTTTGGAGAGTTCGAGATATTCGTTGCAACCATAAGTTCCTGTTCTATAATGTATACTTAAAATCGATTGTATACTGATATTCAATTTAGGACCCAGTATTCTAGTTGTTGTTTGAGTTTAAGTGAAGTTTATAGATAATATCCTATGAATATGGTGAACTAGCATGGATATTAACTGTAATCTTCACTTTCACTTTTTCTGACTAACCAAACGCATTAATCCATATAATGCCCCTAAAATGAGCATCAGTTTGTCCATTTTAATTGTACAATGTGTATAAAAATGTATAATACTAGACCATTGTATAATAAAGGATTTTACATCCGGTTTTTCATCTAAACATTCGCTTCTTTCAATATAGCGCCAAAGGAATATTTCAGAATACAGCAACAATAAAACTTCTCAGCCATTTTTCTTGACTTACGATAGCATTTCTTCATTCGAATAGAATAGATAAAGAATGGAATGAGAAATGAAGGTTACACCGACAGTATATAAAATATTAGTAGTCATTATATTATAGCAGTATAGAAAATGAATTCAGAAAAAGAAAAATTTATCTTTAAAAGTAAATCAGCAAGAAGTTAACATGGGTTGATATGGCATAACTCAAANTAGGAATTTTTAGAAGTGGAACAATCAAAAATTATTTTCAATTCTTTTCGGCATGACTTTGCGGTATATCTCCAAAACGCTAGGAATGAAAATGTGCAACTTTTACCCGTACCAAGAAATATTTAACTAATCGTCGAAACTATGGCCACATTTTTTACAAAAAATATTTATTTAATTAAACTGCGAAAGTTCTTTTTTCTTAGTTTTTTGTTGACTTGACGTATTAAAAATTACTGGAAAATTCTGTGATTTTGAAACCTATTTAAAATCTAGAGAATGCCTTGGGCTGTTAATTAATATGGAAAATTAACATAAGGGAATTTTTACTACGAAATCCAACCCTTCAACGATCTGCGTAGGCATACTATTTTATTAAACATACGCTGAATATCGCTGCTAGATTATTTTTTATGTTCCTTATTTTTCTTAATCATATTAGCCAATTGCAGTTTCTCTCTGTCTGGAATGTATTTTGAAGTAATTCTCTGTTGAATGCGTAAAATGAAAGGGAAGAGTTAGCTCAAAGAAAAGCTTTATACTTCATCTAAAATATAATCCTCTTTCAAATATAACAAGTTTTCCCGAACCATTTCCACTGCCATTGGATGCAGGAAACTGCATAAACATCATCTCTATCCTTGGAAAATCTGCTTTGCTCAGCAAAGCGGTTCGCTCCGAAGGGGAAATCTTTTCGGATGAATGCGCTTCACACATCACCGGAAGGAAATGGTCCTTTACAGACAAGTTTAAAGCGTCATCTTTTTCAATCTTACGGACGGGTGAAATCGAACTTACGACTGCATATAAAGTTGACAGCGTAAGAAGTGAAAATTTTCTGTGACAGTGCAGGAATTTTCGCTGGGGGCAAGGCAGAAAATCGACAATAAATTCCGTGAAATTTCAATGTCTATCCAGAAAGGCGCTACAAGGAAGGATCTCCTAGAACATCCTTTTGAAACTTGTATTTTGCAAGGTGGTTGATAATGTATAATGAGCTACTTTTATCAAACCTCGATTGTATCAAATGATAAAGACATTATCTTACTGATATTTGTAAAAAGCGTAAATTTGTAACTAAACGATTTATTTGGACAGTAGAGAAGCAAAAAAACGCTTTTTCTATAAGTTAATTGCCTCTAATCCTATACTTGATCATATAGCCACTATACCTCTGGCAAATAATGTTACTGACCTCTGCAGTAATTAGGGGAATTTTGAAAATAACTACTCTCCATCTCTCATTTTGCCAAGGATCTTACATTTCAACGTATTTAGCATAAACAAGATTTCTTCTGTGATTCCGACTCACGTTGTTCATTTATTACAGGCTCACCTTGAAGGGAACCTAAAGAGCGGCGGAAAGGTTGAGAATTTCGCCGCAGAATTTCCGGAATTTGTGGAATTAGGCAGATTAGTTAAAAATTCCGAAAATGATAACGTTTGAACGAATTTATTTAAACGTGGGTTTACCTATTACTGATTTATAACGATTAATGGCTTAACTTTCAACTATATAAAAATTTAATTCACCGAGGAAGGCGTAGTTTTGTGAAAAGTCATTATAACTAGTAAAGTGTGCTTTTCCACAATATATTTACACACGACCGGTTTCAGCGAGAAATCGCCGTTATCAGATGATCGGGCTATCGCCATCGTCACCTTCGAGTAATCGCCATCGTCACCTGATGATGGCGATTACTAAATTTGACAGTTCAATTTTCTGACAAGTTGTTGAAATTCTATCTTCAAATAGGAAACACGAATTTGCTACACTTCTATGCCCAACTGGTGGTAATTTCCCACGGGTTTGCTCACCTCTGCTTAAAACAATAGTTATATTTACAAGTTTGCCAAAGACAAAAATGAAGATGGTAAAATATGCCTCTGTTCGTTTAAGCATTTTCATTATAACCCTACAAACGCAATGTTAAACAGGAAGAGAGGATGTTTCGAACTTGCCTGCTGATGAGCAGAATCTGGAATGCACAGGCAGTGACTATGTGGTATTTGTTCTCCACGGATATGAATCTATTAATATTATTTATAGCAAGTTGTGGCTTATATAAGGGTGATTCAATTTATTCTAGAAAGGAGCTTAGAAATGCGGAATTTAAATATCTTCAGGCATATGTAAATAGATTCGACCTGTACCCGGAGAGGTTGCAGATGCGTGGCTTCCCTAGTGAACGAGGGTTACTGAAGTAGTAGGTAGATTTCCGCGTATACCTACGCCTCTTAAGCAGGAAAGTTCTTTCCCTGAGGAATTCCACCGTGTTACGAATCGGGAGTGAAATCTTCCAGAAAAGTGTTGCCCATTTAGTATGTAAACACGGCTAATAGTAATTGTAATGTAGTTCCTAACACTACATTCCTTATAGGTAAACTTTTTGTGTTTAATAGCGCAATGAATAAATTATAGGATTCCCGCAAAAGGTTAATCATTGTCTACGATATATTATGAAAGTTAAAAATCAATTAATTCCCATCCCTTATGACATGGATTAATTTTCAAGGAATCACATCACATGCTGTTGGATGCTTGATTGAAGGAACGTCTAAATCCATGTATCTAATTAATAATTCAAATATATCATGTATTAAGTTTTTAATATTAACTTTAATAAGTAATGAACTTAAAATATTTAGTTCGATTGGCGGGTAAATAAAGTTAGGCGTAAATATTCAGCTAGAAAAGACATTAGTGATAACTACAGTCCCAAAGGAATAGTACCAGTTGTTTTCATACCAAACTTCGCTCCATCTCTTAAGAGAGGGTCCATATGTAAATTCAATTTTATGGTCACTCTCCACGATCATCGCTCGGAAGCGAGAAAGGGGTTTCTCCTGTCGAAGGACGAGTTCTTGGACGGAGAAAGTAAACAGGAGCGTCGACCGCTCATCGGATGCCCGACTTGTTCATTTGCGTGGGGTATGAGGAGGAAAATTGAAAAAGAACACGTTTATCAACTTGCTAGGGGACTTTCACTCCCCCATTTGTCCACCGATTGAGGAATCCGTTAAAAATATGTCTCTTAAATTGCCCTCCAAATGCCAAGCTTGCCTTTAGTTATCTCAGCGGGGTGTTCCGAGATGGCGTCGTGCATTGGCATTCCGTACATATGCTCCATAGCCCTAAAAAGGGAGTGCGAGAAAACATTGACACAAGTGGATGACTTTCCCGTTAATTTTTCAGACGCCACTTGTTTAATTCATGTACAAGCACTTCATGGCTCCATTTATATTGACCACGTTAGGAACGTAGTTGATAAATTCCATACCATTTTGAAATAAATACGAAAAATTTGGAATAACCAACTTGCTTTTCAGATTAATTAAATATTCCCATTGAGTATCTCATGGAATTAAATTAGTTGTTTTTTATGTCAGTCGCTAATCTGCATTGTTTTGTCGATAAGTGGTCGCTGATTTCATTTCATCATAATCTACCTGCTCTAAAAAGTGGAGGAGTAAAAAGATCTATTAGCCCCTAATTCTTTTTCAAACGTAAATATTTAATCGCTAATGACATAAATATTATGTTTTGACAAACAAGAAATATTCAAACAATACTTAGAATACTGTAGAAATCTGATATCCGAGGATAAAGAAATGGATGCTGATGGACCAAAGCCTTCCCGAAGCACCAAATATCAGTAACGATTCTGAATTACATTTCTTTCATTTTAGTTAAGTGAATGTGTGCAATTAATACAAATATACTAATTTTACTTCTTATAAGTGTACGTAATCAAGAGGTATTTAATTTCCAGTCTCTCCTTGACTATTACCGAAGAAGACGAATAGGAAATTCTTAGATTCAATTTTGCTGTAATTTATCTTTTTATAATCCGAAATGGTTTACTTGAGATATGATAATACTTATAATTGGGAAATACTCCTAAAGCCGTATTCACATATTATTGGTAAAACATTTTTTCCTCCCTGACACTGTGGTAGGATTATGGGGTAACACCCGAATATACTTTTCTTCACGTTTTTCTTGTGGTTGGTCCGTGTTTCTTTCGTTTTTTAAATTTTTTTTAACACATTGACTACGTTGTCCACGTTTTACATTTTTAAACTTGGGTGATTTTAACTAATTTAGGCTTTTTACACTTTGGCACGTAATTTTAAGACAGTTCTCTTAACTGTTCTTACTAGTTCTTCACTCCCTACCTCAGTGTCACGAAGGAAAAAAATTTCTTTTGCCAATAATTTGCAAGTACGATTCCAGGAGTATTTCCCAATCATTAGCGAACAATGTGTCTCCGAATTCCTGCAGTTATGATAATACTTGTTAAAGAGGTTAAAAATTTGCTCATAGACAAAACAAGAGTCGAATTTCAATACTCGTGAATACAAGCAGAAAAGGGCCACGGTATGGTATTTTTCGAACGAGCAAATCTCAAAGGCTACTCTAGGTCATTTTCTCCTGGGTAATTGGAGAGTTTTGTTAATATGTGTGTATTCTGAAATTTGTCCTTCAAAAAATGTACGTGATACACTCATTAATTGTATTTATGAAAAAATTTCGATTTTCAATGTAAAATTTTCGATATGTAAATGTAAGATTTAGATATTTTTCTTTTACAATCTTATTTCAAAAATAATATTCAGAAATTTTCCGTCTACTTCGCCTTGTATTTCTTAAATGATAGATGTTGTGCTTCAGACAATGGGCGGGTTAAGTATAAAAGTAGAGAAAGATACTATAGACGCAAATGGCGCTGATGAATAAAGGAAGGGAAGACATTAATGAGGATGTGGAGCGCTGATGAATAAAGGAAGGGAAGAAATTAATGAGGATGTGGTGATATTATAATTTTATGATATTTAACGATTTCAGAAATGTAAAGTTGCAATTAATCCAAAGTTTTAAAACTTATTTATGCAGATCACCTCAGACTGAGGATACATTTTTTCCTAGTAAATGGTTTTTCTTTTGCTTTCATTGTTGGGAAAATCAATGTTGCGACAAATGATGAATGCTTCTTGTAAGTAAACAGTGCTGCGATATCCGATTTCTTTTGTCGCGACAGTTTCCATAAAGGATCCCGTAGGCGTACAGACTTCTCATTAAAAATAAGAAATGGAAATGTCTTTATAATTCCGTGTGTTGGCGACGTTTTATGCATCGAGGAAAGTTCAACCGAGTAAACGGAAATCGATGGGCTGACATGGCATCTGCTCCCTTTGCTTTTATGACAGTTTCCTTCTTCGGTACGAACTTCTCATTAAAGGGAAGAAAGTGAGAACTTTCATGCAAAAAGAGGTTGGGACAATTTTGCGCTTCAAAGAAAGTTGTTACTTTGGGAAAATCGATTTTTCTCAACGACCCAGCGATCACTTTTTCATGATTACAAGCTTTTATGAAATCAAAGAAGTTTTTATGTCCCACCAAATATTGGATTAAAATGTTCTAGATAAAAGGATGCGAAAAACAGATTTAAAAATGAGTAAAATAAAACTGAATAGCGAAGCAGAAAAGTGTCGGTTCCTTGACTCTGTACTTTGTCCCCCGATGATTTTCATATTTTTTCCACGAGGATAAGCATCTTCTTTTTTCTGAATGTTATATTTCTCATCTTATATAATACATATTTATACGTATTTTTGGAATCTTTGCAACATTTTTTTCAACATGCAACAACATAGCAATAGGTGTCAAATGACAGCAAGACATGGCATTTATTAAACAAAAAATAATACTTTTTAAGGGATGAATGAGTAAATTTGGGTATTTGTAAACCGATGGCTACTAAAGTAGGTGTCTATCAAACTTTTTCGATGTAGAATCGTATCGAATAATTCGCCGTACAGCATTAATTTATTGCTGTGTGGAGAAATCAGCAATAAGAAACTCATGTTGTGAACAAAATATTGGATTCAGATGACAAGTTTAACGAGTTCTGTTTCATTTAAAACTATTTGTCACGTCCCACATGTTCCATGTAATTAGAATTCTATCCCTGAAGATAGAATCTGTTCTGATGTTGTTGGTCTCATCCTTTTCACTTGATAGCTATCTCCGCATTCTTAACACCGATCCGCCCATTCCTCTCCTTCGTTGCTGATTTTCTATCCTCAGATGAACACCAAAAACCGCACTTTAACTCGGACTTATTTGCTAGAGAACGTATTCATTTTCTTAAAATTCAACCACAGGGTCGTGGAGAAAGTACTGCTAGCAAGAGCTCTTCTTTCACAATATACAAATATTTTGGGTTTCTAAATATTTCGCGGCAATTAGTTTTGTGGTAATGCTTTGGCACTTTTTCAATGGTGAATATTTTTTGGACTCTATAGGATCTATAATTAGATTTTTTTAAGTCGTACTATGCAGAATCTGTCTTTTAGAGATTAAAATTAGTATTTATAAAATAAGGGTATAAAATACCCTTACTAAATAAAACTTCGTTTCAGACTTTCATTTTGAAAGGAAATTTTGATATTTATGAATTTCTTGAGTTTAGACCAAGTAAAATACTAATTGTATATAGTATCAGAAGGACTGTGTGAATTATTATAGAGACAATTTTAAACATATTCTACAGAATCTGTTATCTGCCAAGTGGGCAACATGTTCGACTTCAGTGAAAACGGTCCCGGGTTCGATTCCCAGTGGGGGCCTATGTGTGAATAACCAAAGCTGTTGAAGCACTTTTAATAATACTACTACTAGCATACTTTAGTTCAACTCCATTTGAAGTATACATCAAAATACCAGGCCTTAAATTATGATTTTTAGTGAAGGATTGCTCAACATATTTATGTTTAACTTTTCAGAATTGATATTAGTCCAAAACATTGTTTTCAGGTTTGTCTAGATAATTATGACATCTACTAAATGCTTTTCTACCAATTTTTCATGGCAGGCTTGCAATTGATCATAAACTTTGATGCTTAGCATTATCATTAACCATTATTATTACACCTCTGCAATATCTTGAAAATTGTTTAAATATCTGACTGATTTAATAGCTTGAGAATCTAGTAGCACTGTAGTGTAGTGGTATCTGTATACCAAAATACTTTCGTTACACCTAAGGAGTATATTCAATATACTATATTGGTCTTAAACTGCTTTTAATTTTCTTCTCTTTAAGAAGAGAATCAGATCTTCTATGAAAATTTAAAGTCATGCTAATTATATTTAAATTAGCATTCTGTGATGCATAATTTTTTTAGAAAGTTTCTGAAATGCTGAAGTAAAAAGAAATATGGGTTACTGGATTTCTAACCTAATTGAAGAGTCATGGAGGTTTACCCTGAGTGAAGCATTCACAGCTTTGCAATGTAAACTTCGTTCAGATTTCATTAATTTTTATGACTATTTATTTATTGACTTTTACAAGTGTGCTTTTACAAGTTCTTGTCTTTGTGTAAAAAACACTTTGAAGCTGTGCTTGAGGTCTACAAAACTGAAAACATAAGGAAAGAAAATATTTTCTGTGAAAGATTTTGTGGTATCAGTAATACTGCATAAGCCCATACTTGAAGATCTGAAGATGGATGCTTCATTCCTTGATATATTTCTGATGAGATGAACCTGATTCAACCAATCAAAATGCATCAAATGAAGAAGGACAAAATGAAAGGTATGAGTTATGAAATATTCAATATCATTGCTTAAAATCAAAATATTTGAAATTGATAATTTGGATGGGTAAAATAAAAAGATATTAAATTTACCACCAGGAGTTCTCAATTTTTTTAAGGAAAATATATCTTGGGAGATTTTTTTGTTATTGTAAATTGAAATCCTGAATTTTCTCTACTTATTAAAATTCATTACCTTTTGTATGTACTAACTTTTTTCTATTCGTTAACAGAATTACCATATTCTTAATAGATTCTGTGTTGTCCTTGACCCACTTCTTACATTAATAATATCCTCAAGGAATAGCAGCTGATTATAATTACCATTCAACTTTATGCTTGAGTACTTGGTGCTATCTTATTTTCTTGACATATTCTCCTAGAGAAAATTATGGATTTATTCTTTTCCTTTCCTATTTTACCCTCAAGTGGTGCTTAAGCCTCATGTGTGTCTTTTCACTTCAGGTAAATCTTGTGTGAATAATTTGTATAATTCGCTCAATAATGTTCACTTTTCAAAGTTGGTCAAAGAATTTTTGAAAAAATTGGGTGTTATTCCTTTGTTTCAGGCACCTAAAAAAGGAAAATATATTCAACCTTACAACTAGAAAAATGCAAGAACTGACGGGGGTGATATAAGAAGATATTTTAAGGAATAGTCCACAACCCATCTGGACCTTATGAAACTAATCTTTCAAAGAAAAGTATGTTATATTTAATGAAGACCATCATAGATACCGTGCTGGTAAGCATTTTTATATTAGAGTATGTACATCATCTTTTCGGTGTACACTTTATTGCCATTATGTTTACTGCAGTTTCTCTCCAACAGAATTGAGTTATTACTCTGAATGTATGCATATATGAATTAGTGAGAGAATTAAAATTTCAAAAATTATGTAAACTGATGCAATAGAGTGGTTTAGGAATGCCATTTTGAAAGATATTTATGTTAGAGGGAATTGTTGTTATAAATGAAAATGTCAGTAATGGAAAATGAAGTTAAATAATATTGATGTGCTTGGAGCTTATTTAGATTTATCTTGGTATTTTACAATTAATGAAAAAGGAAAAAAATCTCTAATGAAGTAAAATTCTTTAAGAAGAATTGTTGCCAAAAATTTCTAATGAGCATTCTATTTGAATATGTGAAGTAAAATTTGAGAAAGCTCTTAAGTTGATGTAAAATGAAGGGTCACTTTTTGTAACTAAAAGTTGATGTAATCTGTATTGCCCCCTCCACCCTAGTGCTTAAGGATTATGTTTATAACTCTTTGGTTCTTTAAGCTAAAACTCTTTTATTGTCCCAAATACAATTTTTACTTACAAACTTGAGGCTGTTTTACTGTTATTCTTCCGTAACTATGTTTATTTATTGTCTTGATTTTTTACTGTGTTTGAGTTTCATCGAAAATTGTAGTGGCTAAGAGTCATAAAATTGTTTCTATTATGCAATTCTATCTGTCCATGTTGCTTAGTGCAATGGAAAAGAATGTTGCCTCCCCATTTCATCATGAAAAAAAATATTAGTAAACTCAGTTAGGGCTTTACCTGTTGGAATTCTGTAACAATATTGCAAATATTAGAATTTTCAAGCAACGTCTTGTCTCTAGAAAATTATAGCTAAGTCTTCCATAGGACTGTAAATGTAGCAATATTATACTCTCATGGAAAATAATGCTGTGAATTATATTATTAAGAAACATCTCTTATTCTCATACAGATCAGTAAATATTTAGTCTTAGATGGTTTTCACTGTCTCCTATATATTTTAGTTAGCCTCAATCTTTGAGGGTCTCCTTGTCTATGGCCAAAGACAAGTAGTATAATATCACATGTAGAAAAGTAGAAGTCATTCAGCAGTATAGTAATATTTAATTTTTCTTTGTATGCACCAAGGATCTTACATTTGAAAAATATCACCTTCTGTTAAGGTCTTTGATTTACCTCAAAAGCAATGCTTTTTCTTAAGGACTTATAACATTATGTTGAACAATCTTAAATTTAATCTTCTTTTATGAATATTTTTTCATTTACTTTTGATATGCATTCTTGAATATTTATTACACATATCAACATATTCTTCTATTAGTAATATTTCTGCAAATTATATTGGAAACCTATGGCTTAGCATGATCCATTTTATCTTTTATTTAATGAGTCATGATGTATTTACCTCTTCATATAAGCTCCTGTTATCTATTTTTATCATATTCCTGGCTTGGAATAACAAATTTTAAGATTGTTTCCTACATGCCAAGGATATTAGTCAACATCTCTATATTTTACTTGGCTAGGTGTGGATCTCATGCTTACTTCATATTTTTAAAATGTGGATCTCCTAAATTTGCTCATAAAATAACATTTTTCTATCTTGTAATCAATCTCTAATATTTGATTTTGAACTTAACATCAAATTATTTTTCTACAAACATAATTAATACTTTCTAGATGTCTAATAGCTGATTTTAGTTGGTGAAAGAGTTGGTGATATTGTCACAAATTGCTGAAATATCTGCCTTATAACTCATCCATTAATAACATCGTAGAAACATATAAATTAGATATTAAATTCCTTGATTTACTTATCGTAATATCACCAATAATAGCTTGCACTACAACTTAACTTGTAGTGTGAATGGAATTTTACTTTTTCTGACAAGCAACAATTGAAATTTTAACTGAGTTCCTTCATGTACAAAAATATTTTCTTCTCTAATTGAAAGTTTCTTTAATGGTATGTTCTCTAGTGGTTATGTATATCTTTTCATTGTTTTCCTCTAGTGAGTAGTTTATTTCCATTTCATTTTAAAGTGAAAGATTTTGAATAGATGCACTGCAATTAAAGTCAATGCCATTTCCTAATTGAAAATTAATCATTTATATTAAATCAAAATTTAAACCTGAAATTTGAATCTGCTGTTCTGTTTGAGGATTTGACATCACACACTGAGTAGCAGTATCTCAAGTATTCCTCATAATGAAAATCGAAATTAACCAAAGCACATAGTCTCAAGAATTGATGAATGTGTTAAATAATTTATTTTTGAATGTGATACCAATATAAGAGTAGGCAAAATTATTTTATTTTTACGAAAATATATATACTAGTTAGTTAACTGAATAGTTTTATGTAAATTTTTTGGAAAGCTCACAAAATATGTAGTACAGATCTATTGGATTTGAAAAAAATCCACCATCAAATCTCATAGGATGTTGAATGTTATATTATGTATACTCATACATACAGATTGATCTGGGATACGGGCTGGTCCCTAAGTTTTCATAGAAGTTTACATCACTAAATTTTATGCCTCTTGCAACTCATAGCATTTATCAGGCTGTCAAAGTATTGGTTGATGTTTATTAAGATAATTTCAATGAATTTACTTTTGTTATCTCTAAAATGAAAAAATTATGAGGAAGTATTACACCTCAAATAATACTTATTTAACTGTGAGTGACACTCTTATGTTTAGGTTGACTTAATATTATTTTACATCAAAAGTTTGTATTTGAAAATTGTCTTACATGTGATTTTATATGGTTTTTGATTTAAAGGAGAGAGCTCTAGTTTATGGTTACAAGTTGATGTCAATCTTTTCATATAGGCTTTATTTGTGTACCTCTTTACTTAAGAACGTTGGTGTAACACAAATTTTGAGTATGGCCATTTAGATGGAATATTTGAGAACCTAAAATCAGGGCTGATTGGAGTAAGTCTTAAATGTAGAAGGGCACAATCCTGGGGGCACTGAATATTTTTTCAACATGCTGTTCTAACCCAAACTGTACAGTACTATACACATTCAGGATGGTCAGATCCTTTGTTCAGAATTCAACTGGTGCATTTCTGGAATCTAACTAGGTCTATCCTCCTCCTGTGGATGCTATGCAATAAAGCTAAGAATACTTGAACTACATTACCTTTTCTAGAAAAATCAATAGTTTTTAGCTCTGTCTTTTGACTCATAAAAATACTTTCAGATAAAATTTTCAATTTTCTTCAGAGGGTTTCGCAAATAACGAGATTAATAATGATACTCCTATGGCATTAATAAATGAGGGAAAAGTTCCAGGTTCTACAGAGTTCCTGTACAGCAAAGTGGGTAGCAAGTTCACCTTTGGTAGTTGCTGTCTTGGGTTTGATTCCATTTGGGGGCTCATATGTGCAAAATGACCTCAGTTGTCAAATCTTGGTGTGCTTTTGTCAAATTTTTGTTTAGTAGTTTTACTGCACTAAATACCTCCTCAGATAGAAACTATTTGCAACACTTTTTCTGGATATGATAGACCTCTATTGATCATAAAAATATTCTTTATAAAGAGAAACATTTAAGATGCATGTTTTAATTTTTGGTTTAGACAATTACTTTATGACCATATTCCAAAAGGGGCGAATCTAATGGATACAGCTGTGAAGGTGAAAATATCTTTTCAGTTTCCTGAAGATAGCCAAAATTAGTTTTGCATTACATTTCATTTGTTTTATATTTGACATTTTGGTTTCAGTATTCAAGAATCTTTGTTTCCTTCATCATTATCCTTTAAATCCATTGTTACCTAAAGTCAGGTTGATTCATGTATTATTTTGTTATTACACAGTTCATATAACTTAAGATTTCCAAAATAATTCAATATTTAAAGTTTAAAATTGACATGCTTGTTCCATGTAGAAATTTGTTTGCTTGAATTTATTGCTTAAATGGGTTATTAGTACAAAATATGAAATTTTCTTTGCTCCATTACTCCACTCTGTTTATAACATTCAATTTTCATAGGCAATTATTGAGGAACAACGACTGTTAGTCTTTTATTTATTAGAGAAAGACCCCAGAGGAAATTTGTGAGTGGAAAGCTGCTGACCCTCCCTGTGCTAACATAAAAATTTTCTAAAACCTTTGATGAAATGCTCTTAAATTATGTATGTTCAATCTATGAAGTGATAGGCAGTAATTTTTTGTCCTTTTCTCTAACTTTGAGTAAAAGAGAAAGTAGAATTAGATTAATAGAGTCCAGAAATGGATTAAAGATATCACTGAACAAGGGCATTGACAGTCTTGATGTTGAAGGGTCATGATGCTCCCAAAAGGATTGGGAACTACTCAAGGAATCTGCTGTTTGCTTGCAGTAAATATTCTTGCATCATTTGCTTTTTGTCTTAATTTATAATTTCCCATAAAATTGCCTTAATTTTACATGATATATGAAATGCTAAATTGAATAAGTTCCTTGCATAACTTACAGTACTCTTTCTTTAAAACCAAAATCTCAGATCATGATTTATGGATTATTATTTATGGATTCATGCAGTTTATTATTAACCATGCTTGTTTGTTTAACATATGCCTTCTTTAACAAATGGGTGTTGACTAACTTTTTAGACACCAAAGATATAGGGGTGGTTTCCTGTAATGATACCCTCAAATACATAACTGGTAGAGATAGCAATAGATCATTCAGCTTAAATGACACTTCTTCGTGGAGACAAAAAAACGATCGTTGCAATAAATGAATTAACGGCTTACTCTGTAGGAAAAAACAAACTACCATTAAAAGATTAACTCTTCATTTTTCACTTGTGTGCACGTCTTTCAACATTGCTTAGATATATCATTCCATTGATAATAGGCTTTAGAACTACAATCAATTTATTATAGCTTATTTATCTCCATGACTGAGGAGGAGGAACAAAAAAAAATTAAGTATTTCATGACCTGGGTAGGGAGACCAATCAATGATGAGGAGATTAAAATTACTCATCTTTAATTGGTACCTATGTTATTGGACTTACGCTCATTATCTCTGAGGAGTTCTGTGAGAAATCATTCTTTCTCAACTCTGTGTTGTCATGAGTAATATACTGTTGTTTTTACAATACCAATATCGACCCTTCAGGGGTTTATGTAATATTACTAGAAGTCGAATCGAATTCCGGAGTAGATTGAAGGCCGGTGGAACAATGTAAATCAACATTCACTTATACAGCAATTATGAAAGAAATAAAAACAATATATTATAAGTAGGGACATAGAGTTGAGTGAGACTGATTTCTAATGGAGCCCTAGGGATATAACGAGAGTCTTCTAGTTTACAAATAAGTCGCTTTAATCAACTTTGAATTGTTTCTCTCTCTGTACCATAAAAGACGTCATTTTTGTTGCTTCTCCTCTGAAGATAATTTAACGAAGTATAGTTATAGAACCTAAACTGTGAGGATTAACGCACTATACTTTCACATCCTTCGATTACGCCACCGATCCTGTCAATACCTATGAGATAAAATTAAATGAGGCTTTATTATGCAAAAACTCTTTTTTTTCCTCCGCTTGATTGAAAAGTAACTTCAGATTGCGAATATATTGGACTAAGATTAAAAATAAACACTGCAAAATAATCGGGAAAGTCTTGCGTATGAAAGGAGAGTCTCTGCTTGGTTTAGATCTTGGAGATACATAGAGGAAAATATGAATGAATGGTTGAAATGATGTGCGATATGGAAGTGCATAGATCAAAGACCTATAGAAGTCGGGTGAATGCTGCTTTCCATTGGAAAGAAATCAAAGGTTTCATTAAAGGACTTATGAATAGAAAGAATCACGCAAAGATAGAGGGATTTAAGAGCATGTTGTGAATGGAACTGTCATTCCCTCGTTTATCTTGTGACGTTGCATCGTGATTGATGCGTTTGATATACGTAAAGTTGATTTATTAAGGAGAGGCATAAATGGGCAAATTTGCTTTATGATACTGGTTATCATTCCGGAATGACAAATTATTAGTTTTTGCCGTCGTAAAAATTGTAGACATAATCCCAAATTTGTGATTTCAAGTGTAGAAGATTTATTAGAAATAAGGTTTAGTTCATCTTCGCTGAATATTTCACTACACAGTTATTTTGGGTCATCCGTAATCCTTTTCCCTTTATATTTATTCCATTATCAAAAGTGCCAAGGCAGTAAAAAAGTTTTATGCCCGGTATTTAAATGTATACCTAAAATGGACTTTAACTAAAGTTTATTTTAGAGCCCAGTATTACATTGTTTTTTTAGAGTTAAAGTGAAAATTACTGTGCCTCTCCATGCTAATTCATCATAGATATACTATAATCTTCACTTTAACTCTAACAAAACATAATACCAGGCCTTAAACTCTGTGCCAGCTTATCTAAGTGTTGGTTGTTTGTTGGACATTGTTAAATGGCCGTTGTTAGAATTGGAGGTTAAAAATACGAATGTATAAGTGCACATTAAGTCAACTCAGGAGGAGGGTTCTCGTACTTTAACATTCCAGTGTTTTCGAAAGTATTACTCGTAAATGATTGCGTGTTTCTTCAGAAACAGGCTATCCTTGCTAGAAACCCACGAACGGACGCTGTATTTAAGCTGTAAGATCATATGTATATATACGGTGTCACAGGAGTTAACTGGGCCATTGAAGGGTTAAATGGTACAGCGAGGCTGGGGATACATCAATTCTTTTTAGAAGCAGCTGCTTTTGAAATAAATTTAACTTTTCAGCAATAAGCGCGTGTGAAACGCTCACGGACACGTTTAGTGAGATTCTGACCCTGAGATCCATTTCAGCCAGCCTCTCGCATCATTGACTGATTTGCCGCTCAAGAAGAGGTCTGTGCCGGCTATTAATAACCCGCTGAAATGGAATACAAAAGAGAACAAATATTACTGTTTTAGAGACGCAAATAATTCAGCGTATCCTTGCCGACAATTAGGGCCAACATTAAAGTTAATGAAAATTTTGTTCTTCGACATTGAAAGAAATTAAGAGATTTCTGGCTCTATATACAGGATGCATTTTTAAACTTAAATCGGCTCGTTTTCGGTTGATTGAACTTTCCCTGAGGCTTAATACGCAACTTTTCAAAACAATTCGTGACGTCCAATGCACATCCAAGGTTAATTGATCAATCTAGATTTACAAACCCGTTCTCCTTCACCGTCGTCGTAAGAGATCCATGGATCGTAATACCTTCAGCTTTTAAGATTACGTTCTTGGGATTTAAATTTCGTCGTAATATTCCCTTTCGCCGATCCTTGCTACGAAAGCGGTTAATAAAAAAAGACGTAGGCCTTCGATAGATCCAGTAGGTTTTGGTGTCCCCTTTTGAAAGCCGTGTAGACATCGAAACTGAAATTCACAGAGTAATTTCGCTAACGGTGAAGTTTTTACAGTCTTTACGATCTTGGAAACCACTAATGACGAAGTACTGATCGTAAACTTGGGAACTTAAAAGGAAAGGTCAGAGATGTTAACTGATCATTCAAGAACACGCGTTTTCGTATCATTGTTTTCCCTTGAAAGATGCGGGCGTGAAAGTTTCTCAATTGCTGCCCTTTAGCGCTTTAATGCCATTTCTGGCGCTTCTATCATCTGATTTTTAATCGCTTATTGATATGAAATTGCTTTCAGAATTTTCCTCGCCAATAACTCCAACAAATATGATTTAACAATCAAATACTAATTAGAATTAATACTTCACTTTTTATGTCGGTTTCATTAAAATACTTCCGTATTTGATTTATGGAATCTTGTGATAAATACAGTGCTTACCCAATTATACTTACCAAGTAACTGCCGAAATAGTTATATTTACATCTGAAAGAATTATTAAAACGAATAAAATAGACCTTAGAATTATCATTGCGATCGTCATCTAAATAGGTTTTATTTTTATGATATTAAAATTTCAAACATACCCTTATTCAATTATAAATTTAATTATACTTCTAAATCATGTATATTTTAGCATTTAATCAATTTTGCTGTATCATTTTTCTATTACTACCATCACTTTCTGTTATTTGATCTTAAGTGTATGAAAAAAATCTTTAAATGGATCGGATAATCGAGGTAAGTGTAGGTATGTGGAATCAGTTAGTTACATTAATACACATACAACGCATACCAACTCAAATCGCGTCGTAGGGATAAGTTTTGACACCTCCTAATCCTAAGAGCTATTAAGGAAATACCTCTTTTAAATGACCTGCCTGGAAATAACGTTTAGTCTTCATTTGATGAATTTTTTAGAATAATTTGAACTGTCGTATAAGCAAAAGCCGCACGCTATGAAGGTTACGGATAAATAACGTAGTGGTTAAAGATCTGCTGAGATAATGTTATATGATAATGAAATAAATAAAACTATATTTCCCATTCAATGTGATCACTGTTTTTAACTATTTATTCAATGAACATTCAATCGCATATGCAGGGGAACTTATCTCCGATCAAATGATATTTTGATATCCGCCTTTCGCCGTGAAGGGAAGTCATCCAGAAACATTCGTATGTAAGCAGAACAAGAAGATGTAATGCGATAAGACGACGAGATGAAGGGATAAGAGGAAGCAATAGACTCAGCTGTGATCGGCGCTGTTAAAGTTAACTGCTGCTGCCAATAGTCCCAGGAAAATGAATCCAAGCGTAGGATCTTTTTGGCCCGCCCTTGATCACCGAGTGCGAGCATTTGGGGCGCTGCATGAAAGCGTTGGGCGGCACGGATGGAAGCATTCCGCGTGCTCGTGTTGGGTAGCACCGCTCTATTAAGCATTTCACTCTTTCAAGGTCCCTTTCGGATCAAGCGAAAGTGCTGTGTTGAGGCATCACGAGAAGAATGCCGTGTCCTCCAGGGTCCGCTTTGAAGTGGGCACCTGAGACCCTCCAGCGTCTTTTTTGTTTAAGAGGAGGCCGGGAAGACCCGAAAACATCAGTTTAGAAAATGAGATTAAAATAAGGAATTGAGTTGAGGGAGAGAGAGCGTGGTTCCAAGCTTCCTTACGTCTGCTTATTTTAATCCTTTGGCTGGATCACGTTATGGTCGTTTAAGTAGGTGAACTTAATGAAGTGAGATCTGTAAATCGATGGTTCTCGCGTTAAGTTGATGTTCTTATGCCTAACAGTAATTGGCGATTTTACGCTGAGAAAACTAAACAATATTTTGTTTGGTAACAAAAATTACGTTTAAATAGTGGACATTGTCAAGAGTTATCGCCTTGCCAGTCTCTCTTTCACGGTAAATAAAAGAGCGAACCGACGATGAAATTGACACAGAAAAACTTCAAGGTGGATGATTTTAGGAATTCATGGCAAAACAGGGCATCTTTAGTTTCTTTAACGATATTCTACCCCATCTGCATCCTAATTCGTCATTCCAAAGAAACTTATTCACTCTATTTCATGATGATTTTTTTTGTTTAAAATTGGAAATTAATCGTTCCCTGAATTACCTTCGAAAGTTAAATTTTTCTCAGGATGAGTTCTAACGTATTTCCATCGTCTTAAATCGCATTATTTGACGATAACTTAATAAACAGAAGCGGACCTTTAAATTTTCCAATGCAATGCCTTTAATGGATTAATGGCTGTCGAAAGCTCATCGAAAAAGCACATTTTATTTTAAATTGACACGTTACACACCACCTGCTTCTCGTTGAATCTTCAATTACGACTTACTGTTCGTATCGGAGTTCTTGTTTGTTTTCATTTGGAGCGTCACGACGCCGGATTGAATGATAATGACCACTCTTTTCTTGGATCAATTTTAATAATTCAATAAAAAAGGAAAGTTGTTTAATTCGTATTGGAAACATGTATGACAGAACATCTACCATTAGGCATTAAAATTATATTCGGTTCGAATAGTCCGACGCAGAATCATATCAGTTTTAAAGTAAGTATTAATTTTCTTAAGTTTTACAATTACAGTTTTAATTTGATATTTCTATTACCCTAACTAGTAACTGAGCCAAGGTTCAACTAATATCAATCGTCATCAATATCTATATGATCGTCATCAATATCTATATGATCGTCATTATCAATGTCTATTTAATCGTTCAACTAATAAATCTTATTGCAAGGAGATATAATTTGTGGATTTACGAACTAACTTCCGTATTTCTAAACTTATAGATAACTGTAGGATTTTCATGGGATATCTGACTTCAAAGAAAGTTCATATGGTGGAATGTTTCGTATATTGGTGAACAGAATAAGGAGTATTTAAATTTTATCAAAGTTAATTCTTTCCTTAGCAAAATTTTCAGTTACTTTTTGATACAGCGTAGTAATCAAAATTGATTTAAGGTTGACTTCTTTGTTACGTATACATTAAGAACATAAACGTCTACTTCCGTGTCTACTTGTCACATCTATGACAACTTAGCAAGTTTTTTGTTTTGTTAAATAATGACGCAAATAATGTATATTTCTTCGTAAAATGAAATGAATTACAGCGGCCTTCGGTCAGATTCATTCATTACTTATTAATAGTATAGCATAATACATTTAAAATAAATAATACGTGAAAAATAGTATTTGACTACCGTAGGAGGAGAGCATCTCCAATCTGACATTGCCATCTATGTTATTCAAATTATGTAAGTTATTTTACTTCAGATTTAATAAAGTACTAAATGATTTGCATATTTGACTAATGGTACACATCTTTGTGGATACTTTTTCTTATTTTAATGGAAACTCGGAATATTACACCATATGCTCCCTATTTTTTTTACGGGAAGGAATTTTCGTTTGAGAGAAGAAAGTATCCATTCTTCCGATACTTGCTTTTCTTGCGATACTTTTCTATCGGTCGACTTACTCAGTTGATCCTCTCTCCGATAAGGCATTGGAAGAGCGGATCTCACAATTGAACTTTCTCCGCTAATCACTTTCGATCGTTCCCGACGAGAAAATGGCTTCCGGAAAAAATTACGGCCCAAACCCTTGGCATTGGGCCGAGATGATCCTCAATATCGGGAGCACCATCTTAACGCATTTTCCATCCACAAGAAGCAGATAAAATCCCTCATCATCCTAGTTTCTAAAACAAGATTTCCCTCGCTAGTGAAAAAAGTGGAATCGAAATTCCAATCGAAGGCCCAACAAAGTATGTGAGACTCTCGTAGGTCTACCGTTCAGTGCGAATGTAGAAAAAGGAGAGGGAGGAAGGATGTGCTAATATCAGGGGAATTTTGAATTTAGGCAAATGAAGGATGAAGGTCGAAAACGTTACGGAGAAGTAGCTGTAAATGAAAAGGTCCTTTAAAAGCTTTACATGTTCATAAACGCTCAAATATACATAGTGTAAAAAATTGGCGTTTCATTAAATTAATGGATTATTTATTCCAGAGTGTCATGCAACTGAGTATCTTTTGTGCTCTTATTGAACTTTTTCTTCAATATTACCTACTTTTTCTCCCTTTCTTGTTTTTCTTTGTTTGTACCTTCCCTGTACATAATAATGCATCTCCTGATAATTTAATTCTAAAAAATGACGACCTTCTTGAGTAATTATGTATATTTTATAGTAAAATGTAATTTTATATTTTATTTACTTGTACTATGCTAAGTCTTTCAAAGCAATACATTTAAATTTTATTTATATTCAACTTCAACTGACAAATAATAACTATGTTCTGATGAATGTTGCAAACGCTTATAACTTTTGTAATTTTTTATATCCTTTATGTAATCTATCTCTTTCATCCTTTCACTCTCTCCTTCAACTTTCGCAGGTTTTTCACACGTCCTTCTCTTTGTGGGTGTTTTCCAGTACCGGGAACATTTTTTCTGTGATAAAGAAATCACAGTTTTTTTCCCCTCCAAAAAATCATTCTGTCTTTTCTTCCTTTATTTCGATTTCCATTGATCTTCTTTAAATATGTATTTATTTTAGTTAGTAATATGGAAATGTTATATATCCGTTTTTGTACAAAATTCTGACAAGGGTTAAATGGAGGATAGGACTCTCTAGTCCTAGTTTCGCTCAATAAAAATACGTTATTATTGTATTGTATTTTACTTTAGTCTACTGTATATTTGAATTGACAAAATTTCCAAATTAAGCAGAAGAGCAGTCTAGATCATCTTCAAGATAGACCAGAGAAAGACCTCATATTTATTTAAAAAAACATGATATAATACCACATACCAAAGACACGACGACCTTAACTGCTGATAACGAAAGTAATATCCTCTAGATAACGTTAAATTCTTTCCTTTTTAGCAATTTTCTCCTCTATCGTGTGAATATGCTGATAATGGCCATGTTGATAATGATTCTTTAGAGTTCTTATGCAAGGAAATTGTGTTCAATTTTCTAGCTATGCTTGAGGGTGAAAGAAACTCAACTTTTTGAACTCACGGTGTAAGCAAAGTCGAATCTATATCTGTTTTTTCGTTATTCGTATTAAAATTACGTAACTATTACACCATTGCACAAATCGCTATTTAGCTGCGATATTCCTATTAAAACGTTGGACCTATTAAATAATGAATCTCTTTGAACTTCAGTGAAATAGCGGAATTAATTCTGTAACCGTTAAGACAACTACCTGACCAATCCATCAGCATTTATTTTGTCGGACTGAGGGATGTAGTTGAACAATATCGCTGAAGATTTCCGGTTTACAGTATCCAATGATGAAGGATATATCCCATTTGGGGTGCTAGCAAGCCAAAAGTTTGCTGAGTGGAAATGTTTAAGATTACGTTTGCGACGCCAGAAATGGTTCCTTCGTCATTTCAGCAATTACTTCGAATGGTTCCATCAAGGATACATTCTCAAAGGATATGTACCCTTATAGATATGTTTATGTTCTTAGGTTTTATCATTATCTTTAATGTCAGTGTAAGAGATGTAACACCTCAGAAGGTGGAAATAAATATGAACGTATTAATATGTTAACTAAAATCCATATTGTTTACTTTGCATTGGCTGGAAACTCCAAATTACGGAAAATTAAGATTCCACCAGATTTCTTCGCTTGCAGATATCATCGATGTATATAAATTCCTGAGAACATTTTTATTAAAATGCGTGAACTACAACAGATAGGTTTTCGTTGAGAGAACTTCTTACTTATAAAACTGTAACTTTTAGAAGTTGCGTAGCGTATGTGGAATTGGTTCTCAACAAACTGGAGGCAGGATCGCTTGTATCTGTAAAGTATTCAGCTGGTTGGGATCTCATCCCCTCTATCATTAGCTACGAAGAGCTAAGGGAGGGGAATGAGGCTTATTAGGCAAGATAAGGAGTGCGGCAGTTTGCCCTTGATTTTTCTCACTGAACCAGAATGCTGTAAGTGGAACTGATCCACGTAAATGAAGCACAATGACACTACAAGTAACACTTTTCGTGTGGCTCGTGTAAATGTTGCTTACTTATTTTTAATAACTGAAGTTTTTATTCTGATATTGGTTCGTTTTTTTAGTAAGTCGACCGTTAATGCTCGTTGATGACCCATTAAATTTCATGAACGTGTTCCTTAAAATTTATCAGTTGCAAAGTAAACGCTCGTCCTTTGACATCCTTCGGAGAGATCGCTGATTAAAGGACGATGCCTCAAGGTGCAAGTCCGCTCGACCAAAATGCACCTGCAATGCAGACTTACGAACCTAACTCCAACCCAATATTTTTTCCTCAGATCAATTTTCTTTCTTGGAAGGGTCTTCTGAGAGCGGTCGTCATGCTCCTCCGACGCGGACGTCCTTCCGATGAGGCACAATGACCGCCTTGGGCGAGGGGCCACCCTGGGTGGTCACCCCCACAAAGCCGATTACTTTCCGATTACATCTTTCCGTCCTTGTAAATTTCGCTTTGATCTTATGAAAAGAAAGGAGTTTGCTTATTGATAAATGTTTGGATTACTTCGAAATATCGCCCCCACAACTTCTGAGTCATAAGTGGTGAGATATCGAGGCCTCTTGGATGGTAAACAAAGTATGTACTACGGTTGTCATGAATAAATAAACGGAATATGCATGCGTTGAAATAAGGAACTTCGCAGGCCCATTGGTACCCAGCGCGAATGGGGTTGTTTTATGAGGTCTTGTATTAATATATTATTTAAAATTGAAGTTCATGCCCGTATTGGTTGTCCTATCTTTTCGCCCTGATGGACCCATTTTAAGGATTATATCAAACGCGTGGTACAAAGGAAACTCCCTAAAATAGGCTACCGTTAATTCTTAATCTAGTACAACGAATTTCCGCAAGATTTTAGCACATATTTTTGCGTCAAAAAGCCTATTTACATAAACAATTATATAACTATATCGTTAAAACTATTCAGACAAACAAATTAACAAGCAATTTAGTACATAAATCGGGTTAAGTTTTGATCAAAAGAACAATAGTTGAAACGAATGATTGTATCAGGTTTTGTATGTTGTACGCGTGATTACGAAGATAAATTGGGGAGAACGAAATTCATTGGGAAAATCTGGGAAAGATAGGTGAGCAGGCTTAAAACCTTCAACGGGCCGCATATTAGGAAACCCTGATGTAAAAAGTGCCACCCGTGTCACTCCCTAGACCTTAAGACGTGGATTGTTGAGCTTATTGTTTCCAAAATAAGCTTGCATTGTTGGGTGTAACGCTCTGTTTCCTTGATTGGTTTGTTTAGCGTCCCTCTTAATCCGTGTTATCCGCTCTCTGCTTCCTGCCCAAACTGCTCGGAAACATCGCGGACGCGCGGTCTTTTAAAAGATATTACGCGAGAAGAGTGAGGAAAAAGTGTTGAAGGGGGGAGAGGGGTAAGGATCGGCCCTCCCCCTCGACCAGGAGTCTGGCCGAGAAAGAGGCTTTTTGTGCGTCGGACGTGGCAACAGCGCAAGCGTAGGCACACAGCAGCTGAGAGTGGTAGAGCGCAGTCGTCATCCGCACGCCGCTTTCCGAGGAGTTGTGCATTGAGTAAGCGCACAGTCGGCATCGGCACACCGGAGTTCTCTGTAATTTATCCCCTCTGTGATCCGCGCGCCCCTTAATGGGCCCGCCGGAACGACGCCTGTGAAAGACGCTCGGCGTCGCATGGCATCCCCTCAAGACGCCTCGGCGGCCCTTTCTTCTCGTGTGTAAATTGGTGTATTGTTGAATCGGCGTGTGTCATGGATTCCTGCTTCCCGCCGTTGGCTTCCCTCAGCCTTAGGGAGAATAGGAAGTCCGCGGGTGCGGTGGGCCGCTCTCGAACCCCGTCATCCCATTCGCCGTGCGGAGCCTCTTCTGTATTTTCGTCCTCGTCGTCGGGGGACGAGACGGATAACTACGGGAGGATCGAGATCCTGCAGGATCTAGAGGTGTATTACATCAAGCAGATCGCCCACAACTATAAGGTTCGTGCAAGATCAGCTGTGCCCCTCTCCCGCTCGGATGGCCGCTACGTTTCGCCTTTCGCGGGGTTTCGTACCGGTGTTTTGCCCGATGATCGGCACCTTCCTCTGTGGAGGAAATGTTTATCTTCGTGGGGCTGGGATACGGAGCAGTGTGTTAAACTCATCCACGTGTTGTTTTTCCGTTGCGTTCGCTCGCTTCATTCGTGCTCCGCAGACGTCACGTGCTCGAAAGATACCCCTGCGTGCGTTGGGACGGAAGCACTCGGCGTCTTTTTTCGGATGTTTGACCGCCGTCGGTCCATCCGACGCTGTGACCGCAGCTTATTCCGAACTCCTTGAGTAAGGTCGTCGTCGGTAACATTCGCAAGTTTTTGAAAAAGGTCTCACCCTGGGTGTGGCACTGTTTTTACGGAATCCGTGCCATCGCGGGGGTCGATCGGGATCCTCGACGGCACTCTCCCCCATTATGTCAACCCAAGAAGGGGCGAGTATAAATAGATTACGGAGTGGAATTGGCTCGTTTCGAAGACTCCATCCCCTAGAAAGAGCAGTTCTCGCCGATTATCGTGGCGCACTTCTCCGTCCTCTCGTTTCTACGGAAACTGGTTACAGAACCGTGTGGGCGGATCTCCAGGCGATTGCCAATACCCGAAATTTGAAGAAGGGCGCACGCGGTTTCCTTCTGGATTAATGTCGCTTTCTCTTTCCTCTGTCGCGCCTTCTAAAGGACGATATATCACGCTTTCGTGCCATCGGTCGACTAGGCTTCCGGAGGAGTCGTCGCTCAGGAAGCGGATGTGAATTCCACCACGATCCCTGGGTTAGGGTTACGGCGCTCGGTAGAGACCCTTCGAACCTTGGATGAGTCTTCAGACGTTCGAAGAGGGGTGCGTCATCGTTGACGCAATCTTCGTCAAAATGTTGGGATCATAGGGACCCCAGCAGTTTCCTTTTACGGCTGTCTCGTTTTGTCTTGAGCCCGAGTCGGGTCATAAATTTTTTGGGGGTGCCCAAAGTTGAGCTTCTGGAAGGGGGTCCGGAAGCTATTATCTAGGTCGTTCCATTCTGCCGAAAATGAGAAATCGATGATTTTATGTCAACGTCGACCGTGGTTTTTAAAAGTTGTTAAAATTTTCCCGGGAAATAGCTGGAGTTGTTGTTCTGGGAGCCTTAACTGACTTTTCTGACCTTCCATTTTTCCTTTGGAAATATCCCAATTCTAATTGAGAACTATTAAATTTTTTCCCTTGTGAATGGACTTTTGTTTCGACCGGTTTCAAGGTCTTCTTACGTCAACTCCTCCAATAGCCTTTTTGTTTTCCTTCAGAATTAGACTTGCACTTGTAATTCCTCGGAGGTTATACTCTTTGCATAATGATTGTGATGCGGTTTACCGCCAGATAACGTTTCAGATTGGCTTCCCGGAGGATCTTGGAAGGATTACGCTCCATTTGACTATGTCCCACGGCTAATTTAAAATCAAATCCCTTATAATCACTTATCCATTCTCGCTACAAGTGAAACACTTAACGGTGGAGCGGGATGATCTTACGAACGAGCAGTAAAATGCATTGCTTTTTTTAGGTATTAAATTTATTACGGGAACCAAGTAAGAGCTGTTGGGAGATGATTCACGGCTATCAATCCAACTATGATACAATCTGTTCTGTAAGCTCTGCCGAATGCAGACTTTTACCTGCTGGAAATACGGTAGTTTTTATTCCGCAAGAGTGGCAGCTGCTGTACGTAGCATTTCAATTGACGATGACGGCGTCTCTCAGTTGTTTGAGGGTCGAATGCGACAGTTGACTACACGCCTGTCGGGCGAAAATGGTGCTATCCCAATCATACGTGATCTTTCTCTCCCTCTCCTCCCTTCACATCCGTTTCGCAGCATCCTTGTTACGACATCTCAAATCCCATTCAAGAGTCCAATCTCATACATTTTAAACATTTTGCGGAATGCCATATTACTTAGAATCAACATCCGCGTGTGTATAACTGTACATGAGTTAGCGCCGTTTTATCGACGAAACGTGATGCATTACGGAGGCTCGTTTTTATCCGAGTATAAATAGATTTCGAAGTATTTTTTTTGTGATGAAATTGATCCCAAGAAGAACCTTTATAAAGTTTAACGAGAACGTAATTCATTGTTTATGGCTGTTTATCATATCATGAAAATTAGGATAGTATTCACCTTCGCGGTTTCATCGTTCGTCGCACTATAGCATAATAATAATACTATAGCATAATAAAGTTATATTAGATATCTATCTTTATTGCTGGCATTGAGATTGTCATTTTTGTTGGAGTCGCACCTTTTTCTTTTGTAAGAAACTTTCGAAGAAGATGCTGATATCTTAAAATTCGTCCATCAGCTCGAAGGCCGAATAAGGGTATTAAACCTCCTAATTAGGTAACAAGAAGTTTGGAGAGTGAATGAGGATTGCCAGGCTAGAAAAGTAGTAGTAATTAAAGCTTTCCTGAAGTTTCCCGATATTGGAGTAGTAGAAGTATTGTTAAAAGTGCTTCGACAGCTTAGGTCATTCCGCACGATTCCACCAGGAATCGAACCCGGGACCGCTCACCGAAGTCGAACGCGTTGCGTTTCCCATTTGGTTATCCGGTAGCCCGGCTAGAAAAGGTGTGAGGTAGTTTGCTTTCCTCTCTGAGGCCACTGCTTTGAGTGGAAAAAGCATGTAACTGCAGCACAATGACACTTTTGAGGAAAGCGTTTATGGAATTCACCTGCTATTATCCAGCATTATTCATACATAAGTAGCTGTGCTATAATCATAGCCATGGAGTAGACAGAGACAAATAAAAATGAACGATACTTTCCCCAACAATTTAACATTTTCTCTATTTTACACCAAAAAATATATAAAACATTCCAACGATTATCACATGGCTCAGAAATCTCGCATTCCCTCGAATTACATGAAATGATTTCACGATTTTGGTATATTTTCAAGTAAGTTTTTGAAGAATTATCGCATGGAGTGCACAAGTTATAAATGACCCAGAAAATGCAGTAGGTGCTATTTCTAGCAAAGATTGAATATCACTATAAGCATTGGTGCGGAGAAAAATTGTTAGTTATTAGACGGAAATTAACAAATTGTTTGAAATTATAAAATAATTTTATTATTTACTAATAATATTAATTAGAGGCAATATTAATTGATATACAAGGTGATTTTTATTTGGGAAGTAAAAAAAACATACCAAGAAAATTTTTGTTGAAATTTCACGTTTTTTCATTTAAAAATATTTATAGGTTCATCAAGAACGTTTCTAAATCCTCTTACTATTTCAATTCCACATTCAAGGATAGAAATTCGATATCACATAATTTTCTCTTAAAAAAATGCTGGACATTCATAAGATATACGTATAAGATATTATCGTCGATTATAACGTCAAGTAGGATATTGTTTGACATTAGGGTGGATATTTTCCTTTTCTGTGATATAAGCGCTAAGCAAATTTTTCATGTCGTCAAATAATTCCCCGAAAGCATCTTTTTAGGTCGTCGAGTCGAGAAACGCCGGCTTAAACATTTGACTGCAAAAAAAGTTTTTCCACGCTCGACCTGTTTATCTCCAGATCAGCAGATGAAAGCAGCTGCCGAAAAAGGCACGCTTTCTGAATCATCCTTCCTTAGAGTTTTTTCAAGTGCACGAGTATTTTAATGTCAGCTATCGGTTCTTAAGTGTGGTATTCGTACTGTCGGGGCTATTATTCGTCCTTGCACGAAGTGCTCTTTGGAGCAGTGTCTTTTGTAAGCATTATAATTTATTCATGCAATGCAAACTTAACATCAGCCGAAAAATTTTCGTGTTTAAGCCTCGGGGAGAATATGTTTCCGTTGCTAATTGTGAAACCTTGCCTTTCCTTTGCACCTTTCTTTTCAGAAGAAATTTTTGACAATTATCTTTAAAATATTTGGAAAGTCTGTCGTGGTATTTTCAAATCGAATAGTCAGAATTGTTAGTTTTCACTTGGAAAACTAAAAATTGAAAAATGTTCTGCCGTCGAGGCTTTTACCATTTTAAGTTTTTTTTTTCAATTTCTTGTGACATCGTTAGCCTTAAATTGTATGGATAAAGTTTTTCTTAAAAATTACATAGTGATGGAAATTAGGAAAGGAAATCACATGTGAGATTTCTCAAGATTAGAATAATTATTTTATTATTAATATGTTCAACTTCCTCACTTGAGAGCATTATTTATCTAATATTTTCAATCACTTTACCACTAAGTTTGATAGATTCACGGATGGAGATGTTGTTAGCTATATTTAAATTTGTATGTGTTTGACCTAAAAACAAGACTTAATTGCTGTTTCTTAAAATTTTCTCATTTATTCTAAATGTTTAGTTCCGACTAAACTTTTAGTTTCGTTGCTTGGGAAATTTACGCAAAATGCCATCCAATGCGGAATGCCTTGGGTCGTAATGATATCTTTACTGAATCCGGAAGCAGAGTAAAAACGTATACTTTTCGAAGGATTTCCGGAAGCTTATCGATAATAGCAGTTCTTAGTTTGTATGCAACTCCATTCATGTGCTGGAAAGATATCAGAGAATTAATTGTTGCAAGAATGTAACCATTAGAATGAGAAAGTTCTTAAAGAGAAATTCACAATCTCAATTAATGGAAATGTTTTGATTTTATAATTCTTAATTCTTGGCATTTTTGAAAATTTTCTTTTGAAAGAAGTGTCAGGAATTTAGAGTATAGATTATTTAAAAGAAAGAAGCAACATTGTAAGAGGAAGAGAATCCGAGAAACATCCTTTTCGTTTAATTTCTCCATAGTCGTGCATAAGAAATTCTCTTCCGATAGAAATTATGCGAAAGAACCCGCAAGAAAATTTATCTGCAGCGTATCCTTCCGGAGATAAGAACTCAGGAAACATCCGGAGTAGCACTTCTTCATATTCTTTTGTTAATCTTGGATAATTACGCCAAGTTTATGCCATCCAAGTGTAAATTGTAAGGAATTATTTACTGTACATATGAAGTATTGCATTCATAAAGACTTATTCTCATAATTGGCGTGTTCGAGTCTCATATGAACTGATAGAAAAGTCATTTTACTAAGTGAATGAATTGCTGAAACTAATTCTCCCACAACATTTAAGTTTCCATTGTCAAATGGCATTGTTACTGTTTAGTTCGGGGAATCACCGGCTGTTACTCAGTCTTCCGTTAAAGTTTTCAGAGTTTTGACTCAAAAGGTATTACTTATATTTTTTTGTAAATAACTGAAATCGATAGAAAAAATGCTTAGTGTAATTTTCGGTTTAGTTAAATTTTTCATTTTACTCTGTTGCAATAGGAATTTTTATAAACATTTAAGTATTTTCAATAATCATCATAGTAAAGTTATATCCGCCGCGTAGCCACTTTAAGACTGTGGACGTGAAGGAGAATAGCGAAAATTTAAAATTAGAGACCAAACAGAAATGAGACTACTAAAAGTTGAGAAAAGTAGGAAACCAATTAAAAAATTTATGAAAAAACCCTCCTGGATTGGTCATCAACTGAGAAAGTCGTCTTCAAGGAAAATTTTCCCTTTTTAGATAATCTCAGAAAGAGTGGTGATGATTCGTTAACGTTTAATTATCTTATCTATTTTATTCCGGCGTATAAATTGTAAATCCTACGATTGATTTTGGTTTTACTAATAATTTTTTAGGTGATCGTTAAATTTTTATGATCATCTTGATGAGTTTAAGGACATTAATAATGGGAGTCGAAAATTCTAGCTTAGAATAAATTTAAGATGATATAGTTTATTTTAATATGTGCATGGAATTTGTCCTCAATGGACCATTCTGAATAAATCTTCCTATATTCTATTCTAGTGTCCAAATATTGATTAGATTTCCTCGCGTACGTATCTTGCTACCGCTCAGCGAAAACAAAACGACCAGAAGCAGTTCCTTTTGAATAAGCTCATTGTTCCAATTTCGATTTTCGCACGTTTTTACTTTCTCTTGCATAATGTGTATGGGAAAGTATTCCAGTGGCGAAAATCGTTGACCTCCAGGTTCTTATTGGGCGGAGGCTGGAGAATTTGCATGTATCTGTCTTACGTTCACCATATTTATGCTGAGCAGCTCGGAATTAAAAATAAGAAATGGTAAGTCTATAGATGACTGATTAAATTTGCAGTTTGCAGTTTTTGGTTTATCCTAACTCCCTTCTTAACGTCAATTATAGTCTATGTGGGTGTCAGTAATACGCTAGGATTTCTTGATGCCGTCACCGCGGATTTCTATAGTATTGGCAATCACCTATGTCCTTGAAATTTCTCTGCAGTTGTCGGAAGCTGTCTTTTAATCACTGGACAAGTTGGAGTTGTTGTCACAAAACGTTTTCTGCATTTCTAACGCTGTGCCGTCTTTGATATGCTTTTTGTTGAGATATTAGATTGTTTAGCGTTATTTCCATAATTTATAATTACGGCTGATGATTTTGGTTAATACAAGTAATGATACGATAATGGAATTTGATTTATTTTGGCCCATATTTATACTGCATAATATATCGGAAAGAATAGACGACCCTGTAAATGACAATCAGAAATTAGTCACAATCCTGGGGCTAAAATTATTTACTTATAGTTCCATAAATTTTCGCTGAGTTTCTCAACTATGCTTTTTCACTGGGCCATACACTTCTCAGTTCCTCGCCAGATAAGGTCTTGTTCGCTTCCGTTGTAGGGAGTTTTCTTTGTCAGAGTTATCATTTTCTTCTGTAGAGACAAATTTTCATATCATAGAACATATCCCACAATTGTCTTCGGTAACCATTTTCTTGCTTGCCTGCATAGTAGAGTCAGCAGTATATTCATGAAGCTTGATTGGGTTTTCTTTTTCAGGCGAAAAATGTCTGCCGCAATTTTGGCATCTCGTATTCGGTTATTTTCATCCCATTGCGAATCATGCAAAAACGTCCTAGTTTTTGCATTTCTTTTATATCAAAATATTGATACGTCGTCGAATAATCAGAGACTTTTGGTGGTTATATTTAATTTTAATGAGGGTATGTAAAAATTGTATCGAAAACCTAATTAATCACAAAATAAAATTAGATAAGTTAACGTAATCAGTGTTAGCGTAATCTACGAAAAATAGTCTAAATTAAGCAATAAGCTGTCATATTTCCCAGGAAAATGGACATTCCCCATGGACAGCCATGCGTTTTCTAGAATGGCCAATTTAGGAAGTTTCCTTAGCGAAGACGAGCAGTCTCGGGAAGTCCACGCCTCAAGTGCAAAGATTGCAATTATTAATGTCAGACAGGAAGTCTTCCTCACGACCGACGACATGAACATTGCTTTCGCAACCATTCTTCCGTTTCCCGCTTTGAGAATCGCCTTATCAGAGATCCTCTCTTTACAGTTCTTTCCAGAAATGCTGAATATTCAGACAAATGATTAAGTGGTACTCAGCCTTACCAGTCCACCTACCCGTTCGCTTAATCATATCACCGTTATTAGCTTCAATCAAATTATCATTCATTAGTACATGTACTCACCCGTAAATAAATGATCTCATGATTTTACGTGCTATTTGCAAGATCATTTGTTTTATAGACCAGCGGTGTGTTAAGATTCTATCCGATTTCGGATTGAAGCAAGGATTCGAATTTTGTTTAATAGAAATTGGTTCTTATATTACGAATCAGCCTTGTTTACCATTTATATTGAGCGTAATATGTATATTATGTATACTAACACATTCATGTCACTCATGTTACATCACCTTTAAATTACCAAATTATTCAGAAAACATAATTATTTTCAATTATTACGGTAGTGATTTAACTCAAAGCATGAATTTCTGTCTTATTTTTACTCTTGTGTTTCGATATGCGATCGTCGAATGGATAAAAGGTGAATAATTAGCAGCTACGTACCGTTGATCCATTAAAAATTACAATTAAAAATAAAATCCACAGTAACAGGTGAGATGTTGTGGAATTCCACCTTATAGAATGAAGAGAGCCGTTGTGCTTCTTCCACAATTTATTTAAAGAAAAATAATACCAGGTTTCAACGATTTTTCGTTGAAAAAGTAGTTAATAAAAGTACGATTAATCTTTGAAAAGTACCATTTTATGTACTTATAAAAATTTATAATTTATGTACTTATAATAATTATAATATAAACTTGTAGTATATTTATAAAATTTCCTTAGTGTGTTAGAGGAAGCAAAAGGTTGCGAATCTCCGACAAATGCCATAGTCGCCCTTCCAGCGCTTAGCATCATTCAAATTCTGAACGCTCCCAAATTTCAAGAAACCTCCGTACGACCTTCACCGACATCTTGGCTTTCCTCCGCTTTGCAATACCTCCTTCCACCAATTTGCTTCCCTCTCCTATCCGAACGAAGATAAATCTTCCCATTTGTCTTACGAGGGCGATTACCCTCGAAACCGATAGCCAATAAATAATCGGCAGAAGTAGTACCCAGTTTGTTTTCTCATCGAACGACTTTGCTTATACAACTCCAGTTTGTTGTTTTCCTTACAGCGAGCTGATTGCTTCGGAAAATCGCGGCTTCTCGAAACAGCGATAATGCGAATTTAATGTTCAGCAAACGTTTAGCGCCGATCTGTTTGAAGATGGCTCAAGAGTTATAAAGGAGGCGTTGGGGATGAAGCGCTAATCGTCGCGCAGAACGCATCCGCGTATTAACATCGTATTGTCAGCGGACGTCATTGAAGCATTAATATTGCCCGCGCCGACGGCCGATGAGGGTGACCCGACACAGCCCCGGATGTTGGCTCTCTGTCCCGGCGAATTTCTTCAGAATTGCAAATTGCCCCAGATTACTCGTTCCGCCTCTTCAGTTCTCATTTGCACGGACGAAGATGAACGCGGAATGAATTTCGCAAGATCACAGACGCATCGAGATCGGGGTGATAAGAATTTGAAATGGAGTAAATTTTCTAAGTAAAATTTTTATATTTTCGTCCATGTCTTAAATCTCTTAGGTCCAAGCTTATAATTCCTGTGGACCGCATAAGCCCCCGTAAAGATATCTCGGACCACAGATGATGTGCATATTTACATATTATCAATTGACTTGAAATATGTTGTTTCTTTTGCTGCAATAGTATCTCCATTGACGATAGTTCTTAACAACTTTACTTTTCGTTTGTGTTTTGTTACCAAGGAAAATTGTAGCTCATTTACTTGTTACTTTACTTCAGCATGGCCGTAATATGAGAGGTACTGAGATAGTTGTTGCTGAATGAAGACGATAGATATTGGTTACTCCTTATTGAATGTTATTTAAACTGTCATTCATAAATCCGTCGTACTGCAATTGCGTGTGTCTTCTATTCCAGGGTTTTCGGTGGATAGTTAGGTCGAATACTTCACTTACAGACCTCACGTTTTAGGATAAATTCAAACCAAAATTTGCTTTTTCCTCATCTTTCATCGAGATTTTGAACGGTCATCATAAGTGTTATACCTTTCGAAAGGTTACTGTGCCTTAATATTTCCTAATCAACGCAATTTCTTTCGTTTCTTGATAATTTTGAACGATCTGTAATAATAATATAATTTTATTTTGTTCTAGGATTTTCCTGTAGATGAGTGTAATGAAAAATCAAAAAAACTTACTCGGCTTTAACAGCAAAAACAAAACATAATATAAAAATACAGAAGCCATAAATAAATATAATACTGCTAAACATAAAATCCAGTTGGGTACTTAAAAACTCTTAATAACTCACTTTGTCAGTGTATGTAATAATACATA
Organism: Ladona fulva; assembly: GCA_000376725.2. Classification (NCBI taxonomy): domain Eukaryota; kingdom Metazoa; phylum Arthropoda; class Insecta; order Odonata; family Libellulidae; genus Ladona; species Ladona fulva. The sequence goes on from KZ308192.1 coordinate 244,201, forward strand.
AAAAAGTGAATTTATAGTAAACACTGGAAAAAAACGAGTTTAATTATAACAGATTAAACACTTCTATTTGGAGGTATTTGATTATATTTTCTTTATATGCTCTCATCAAGCTGTAGTCTTTGAGTCCGGTAAGGAGTTCAAATCTTGGAACCTACAATTTGAAAATAATTTAAGAAAATATTTGATCGAGGCGTTGGATAAATTAAGTGATCAAGCAGCTTCGTGTCACTCTAGTAATTACTATCATGTACAAATGTACGAAATTTTCAGGAAAGAAATTCTTTTGGGTCGCACGATATTGGTTAAACACCACATTGGACACTCGTATATCAAGTATTGCTATTACGTCAATGCGTTCATAAAGCAGAAAATATGTCCACAGTGCTTTTTCGCAATTTATCCCGTTAATTGAAGTGATGGAGAATTAGCGCAATAACCCAGCATCCGCTGTGGAACAAAAAATTCTCTCTGTATCCAGGTAACGTGTTTATTTACGACGGAGGTGGATTGCAGTTTCCATTTATTCATTGCGTGTACTCCGTTTAAATGTAAGTGCGCGAAACAATGGAGCATGTACTGCATATAGTTAAAGACTTGGAGTTCTAAAAATCCCGTAATGAATTGAGGGAAGTTCTCGTTTATTTTCGATTCTCCACAGTAGTACATATAATATGTATGAACCTGGATGTCTCATTATGAATGGCGTATAATTTTAACATGAGGGAAGAATTTTAATTTTACCTATCGGTGTCGTATTTCATTTTAGTGCCAACAATTTAACAGTTCCATCGGGTAATGCTCTTAATGTTAGGAAAATTCATAAATAACTTGCCTTTTCCACCTCTCTATATTTCTCTATATTTGCGGTACTTAAATATCTAGATCATGGACATAGTCGTCTCATGTCTACTTATTGGAAGTCGGAGACGCGAAGATTTGACACGTTTATAATGTAATCGAATAAAAATAGGCAAAATCCTTCGCATATTATTTACTAACGATTTTTATTTTATTTGCCAACCTTATTTGTTGTTGCCATCCTTTTTCATTGCAATTAGTTTTTAGTACTTTATTTACAGTTCGCTTATGCAGGTCTCTTCAGATTAAAGATTTATTGTACTCTATTTATAAACATAATAATTGAGTTAGTTTTTAAAATTTTAAATGGGGAATTATTGTGATAGAATAGTTAGCAGGCCTTCTATTTATTTGCTATGATTTAAAATAAGCTTCAATGATTGCAAAAAGGAGTAAAAATATCCATCGATCATTTTAGGGCCAGGCGGGTAGCAGTTGAAGGTATTGTCCATGAAATTTTAGTTTAGTGATTGACGCACCGTTATGTCGTCGTGTCCATTCATCTTTTCTTCTTGAATGAGAAATTAGCCTTCTCAGAAGTGTTCGTTTAGCTCTGGGTCTCCAAGGATTTTGCATTCCCATTCTACCTGAAGGTTTTCTGTGACAGTAAAAATCACACCTTGAATCCCTTCAGCCTCATTACGTGTAACGTACATGACTACGGTTAAACGCATTTTTTACCATAAGGATTGGTTGAGATCATTTTTAATTTTGATAGCTGAACTCATTACATCGTCAAGTGTAACTCCGTAACTTACAATCACACTTCACCCATCTGTAGTCATTCTCCAGTGACGCGTGATTTCATAACACGATTTGGCCTTTGTGCGACTGATTTCCAAGAGAAAGCTTTTTCCCCGTCGAGATCGTGCGTTGGCCGTAACGCAATTAAAATGAAAGGAATGAAGAAATTGATAAAAGTAAATACGATATTATGTAAAGTTGTAGTGTCTGGTAACAGGTGGAAAGCGAAAAATAATCATTCGAAAAAGACCTACTTGTCAAGTTTTCGTTGCGAAAATTCATGGATGTAAACATTATGACATAATGAACTTTTTATCGGATCTTTGCCGATATTTCGTCACGAATAAACGTCATTTGTGCTTAAGTAATGTTAAAATTATCATAATGACTCATTAAGATGGGAAAGTTGGCGGCCTTGCGGCAAATTCGAGATCTCTTTTCCCTTAAATTTTGATTCCAGCCTTGGTTCCGGTAATGCGGTTTCTTACTTTAGCGGCATTTTTAGCGCCATAGTGTTTTCTTAGGCTGTGCTTCCTAACCTTTTGTTTTCCCGGGCTTATGCGTATGTCTTATTTATATTTGTTATTTGTCCAATGTAATTTGTCAAGTATGGCTGTTGTTGGATACCTTACAAATAAATAAATAAATAAATGAACTCTTCTCTCTCGGCTTCTCCAAACCTCCCTCTTGTAAGTAGGGTTGAATTTAATTTGAAAAAGAAACAACACAGAATGAGAAGTAAAAATGTTATAGTATCATCAGAAATATCTCCTTTATACGTAGTATTGGACAATGAGGCACATATGTTGTGAGGCATTGATAAAGTAGGTCTATCATATTGCACGGCGCACCAAAAGCTTATTTTCTGCACACTTAATGCTCCAGTTGTAAAACTCTGCATCAAAGAATACTTGTTTCTCATTTGTATCAACCGATTTGAGTGAAACTTTATTACATTACTTTATCCATATCTTCTTCAGAGAAAATTGAGTTTCTGTAGACAAACCCTGTCATTACCAGACAGTTTTGGAAAAATAAAGGTCCTTATCTTAACATGTTGTCATCTCATCGAAATCATTCGATTGCTGTCTTAGAAATCAATATTCAGAGAAAATTTTGTTTTGTTCCCTTGACTACCCGTGACGCTCGAGGTCCTCTGTCTCGCCATGTGCAAATCATATCTGAAACAACGCGACGGCGATGCGATTAGATCTGCCCCGCTATTTTTCATGACATCCTGTTGTTTTCCAACTGGAATTTCCTCTCTTATTTAACGTCGCAGGAACACGATTGGCTTTGAATTCATGGCATTCGGAAACGGGAATGTGCAGCGTAGCATCGGCTATTGGGATTCGCCGTCCCCTGCCGAGGCACCGACGTAACGCGGCAACGGACCTTCGAAGAGGCAATTGAACGTGGAGATAAAGGGAGCGGATCCTATTTCGAAGCGCCGTTTTGCCCTTCCTCCGCCTCCTCGATCGGCCCACGGTTCGACCCCCACGCGCCCCTTAAAAAAGTGACGTCACGTTTCCTCCTTCAAATGTCACGAGCGAATTCGTCAGCGGAGGTCTCTGCGGTGTTAAGTACCGTCCGGCGGGTGTGAAGTGAGGCGCGGAGAAGATCCCCTCGGACGGATGAGCACGGATTTCGTGGATTCGACGGCGTCATCCGTGACGCGATTTGGGTGAACTTCCTCCGCTCGGTTCGAAATAGAAAAGTGGCTTCCGTCTCGTACGATCGGTTCGCAGTAGCGATTGCAGAAAAGTGGCCGATATACGCGCTGATAGAGGACACTTCCATCACGGATCCAAGGGCTCTCACGTGCATCCAGTACCAATCTTTCGATTCTGCTCTTTCGCAACGAGCCATGGGTTGCAGTCGTGTCGTGGTGCAGATGCTTCCAGTTTATAAACAGCCGGAGTGTTATCGGAATGAAATGTCGTAGGATGTAAATAGATTCGTTAGGACTTTCTCTTCGGTTATTTATGTGCTCCAATGATATGATGAACCTGCTCCGTGCAGTGGTATACGTGGTTCTCTGCCTTTGAATGCCAACCACTTTCCTACTGTTGTCGTAAATAAAGTCTTCATCCGAGCCAGATTGAGAATAGAAGTTACCTTGTTCAATGTAACATTTCGTCGATATTTTAGATCCATTGAGAAAATCATTTTAAATTTGGATAGATCAGGAAAAATTATAGTTATTGGTACTAAAAGACCTTAGTGAAGATTAAGAAAAGACATTTACGAGAAAAATACGTACGAAGTTGGATAAGATAAACTTACTGAAATTTATATCTGGTAATAGTGCCACTGACAACGTGATACGAAAGTACAATATATGATACTAAAGAAATTCGTTGGTAAACCAAAGTTAATTTTCGTAGTCATAGTTTACATTGGAAATGCCTTTCTGATGTGGATTAATGCGTCATTGAAAGAGAAACGTAGAAGAATACGTAAGAATTCGTTTCCAGAAACAAGATAGGCATTTTCGCTATCTCAAACTCACATAATTGAAAAAATGGTCAATGAAAAGTTAATTCGTTGTATGATTATTTTATTATCTCTCAGATTTATATTACTTAGTGTTAACGTGTTTTGGCGTAATTTATCACCCTTTTATTTCTCTGCAAATCACTTGCTATCACACCAGAAGCAGTCGTCGGAAAAAAATTGTCAGCGATGAGCAAAAATGTTAAAATAAATAACTTTTACTTGTTAAAGAGGATAATCAGATAGTGAGTAGATAGAATTCAATCCCACTTAAGTCCGTGTCCGCTCATCTCTTCTTTTAATGAAGCTTATCAAATCAGAATACTCTATACAAACCAAAATCCTTAAAATATCGCTTTTGCGATGCTTTATTTCTTTTGTCTTCTGTCACTTATTGTATTGTGATGGCTCTGATTATACGATTATTTAATATTGTTATATGAGAGACCTTATCGCATAGCAGGTAAGGTTATCACGCTCTGTATATTTGTGCGACAAATTCTTTAGATAATCGTGATAGCCAATATCAGTAAGTATTTTCGTACCTCTATTACATCAGAATACCAATTTAACTCGTGAACTAGAGGTGTACGCATTAAGTTTTCGTTGAATAACGTTTTTCACACTAGATAAGTCACGGTCGTTTTCACTAGTACCATTTTTTTGAGTTTGTTTACATGGTTGCGTTCAGAGTGAGAGTTTACCGTTGGCGTATTCAGTAACGCGGAAGTCCACTCTTGAATTCCCCGTACCTATATTTCAGGTGGTGGGCGGATTCGTTCAAACAAAATTTAATTTGATGTGGCGCCGGGTTAGTGGAAGTGGATGGGAACGACATTGTCAACTTCAGGCGTTCGGGTTTTGGTAGCAAAATTTTTGCTTAAAGAACTTTGGACTACCTTGGGTAGACTTGGAAGACTACCTTGGGGGTAATGATTCCTTGGCACTTGTTCTGTTAAGTTTTCCAATTTTAGCTCAGCCGATCTTCAAGGAGGAATCTTAAGTTACATTCTTTTAATAAGTACTGGTTTAGCATTCGACTACTACAAATTTAGAGGAAATTTTTTCACTAGGATTTCCCTATCATCTCTATTTATGAAGTTCTATCGTTGATGAAATATTTCATAGTTCACGTGGAGAATTATTAACAACTTTTTCCATTTCATTATGCATTTCTGTTTAGTTCCTCTAGGTTGTTTCCTCCTAAAGTAGGAGGAGGCACTCCTTTTTATTCACGAGAATGCACATTCTTTTTTACGCATGCACAGTCTTTTGTAAACATCGACGCCTTTGAAATTCTCGATTCTTCATCTACCAACTTTACTTCTATATATTTATTACAGCAAAAGCAAATAGGATGGATATAGGGTTTTTTAAAATATTTATTTCACTGTTCTCACTTGTATAGATCAATCTGATATAATTATTCCAATATGGCACATACTAATATTATGATTCACTAAAAGAAAAATATAATACAATTAGTATTACCTAAGTAAATTTTAATTTTATTATTAATTTTGATAATTTTTCAGTTAACCTTAAGTCGAACCCCGGGCGGCAATCTACCCTTAATGGTCTATATCGACCCCTCCTCTATACGTATTGTATGTATTAGTACATGTTTCTTTATGCTGTTTTGTAAATCAGTCATGACTGCGTATCCAATTCTTACGCGTGAAAAAACCTCGTGGTGCTTGAAGATTGGGACTAGGAGATTATGATATCCGAACGTTAGTAAGATCACTATTATTATTGTGTGATAAGTGGTGCATATACGCAGGGTTTAAATGGATAAAAATTACATTTACTACTTATCATACTGCTTAATTTGGGTTTAAAACATTTGAACATGGTGGGGTGGCATAAAGTATCTCCAAAGAATACCGAAATGCGATTGTGTGTGGTATATGGTGATCTGCTCTTATAGGGATTCTGCGTTGATATTTTGGTAATTCCATTTCCCTTTTAAATCACTCTATTATTTTAACGCAGATAGGTAAGAAATTGACGTCAAAGGTTGGCTATCGTGTGTTTTATACCGGAAATGACGGAAAATGACGATCGTTCGACTAATTTGTTCCCCCTGAAGGAAGTGATTCCATCTTAACTCAGAGGGACCTTTTTTCGAGGAAATTAAAATCTCTGATAACTTTTGACTCTCGTCCTGCAGGAACATAAAACATCGTCCCATTTTGTCTTTAGAAGGAGTTGGCCAACTCACACTGAGTTTACTTTCTTCCATGGTCGTGTTGGCAAACAGTTCGTGGGTGACCTTAGAAAGTGGCTTTAGTGGACTGCGCAGGCCTGAGTTTCAGATGTAGGCCTGTTCCCAACGCTAAGTCACAGTTAATAATTATTAATAGCGGCAGGATTTCGCGTTTGCAGTGCTTTAATCTTCAAATGATTGCTAATGTATACTCCTAACAAATATTTCTTTAGCGTCGAATAATTTATTCCTCAGAACTACTATTATCTTTCATGACAGATTTTTGTTTAAGTAGGACGTGCACCTTACCTCACAGGCGGCTTTGCTTCTATTGTCTCACTGCCGCACGGTAAGTTCTAGAGACCTCAATTCTTCTTATTCAGACTCTCAAATATCCAGCCGGGGAATTCTTTGCCTCTCAGGTAACGCCCGGCCGCAGCCTTTGACCCGAGGAATGGTCCACACACATCTCTATTCGTCTGAGCTGACGCTCATTTACATTTCATGACCATTATCCCCCTAACTTGCGGTAGGTCTTGATGTTGTACAACTATTTCTCAGCGCAGAGCGCATGTATTATCTCAGAAGCCATCTTTCTTCCCTCCATTGTCTTTTCCTCACCGTCGTTCTTTTGTTTTAAGAAATATTTCCATCTCTCCACCTATATTCTTTGGCTTACTTTCAGAGCGATTTTCCTGAAATTTCTTTTCCTAATGCAACGGTTTATTTACTCTCCATTGGCATTTAATTGGGATCCACCCTGATAATGACCGTCGATGGCTTTTCCTCCAAAAGAATTGGACTAAAAATTATTCAGAGCGCCTTTCTCTCCCTCAAAATTTTTGCCGCCTCCATTTTTCTTTGTTCAAGTTGTCAGATGTTTCTTTTGTATAGGAAAACGTTCAACTTTTTCGTATTCGTCATCCGGCATCATGAAAACTTCTGTGCCAAGTAACTTGAAGGAAACTTACCGAACTTCTGAATTTTTCTTCTTCGTTGCTTATATTTCGTCAGATAAGGTATTTTCGGCAACTTTCACCACTCACAAGGTAGTTAGCTTTATCAATATTCCTCGTAAATTTCTCCATCTTCACGCGGTATTAAATTGGTTAGATTAGAGATACCTAAGTGCAATTTTGACGTGGAGACTTGGTGACCTTCCTCTGTCCTCCTGCTTTACAACTACGAACTATATTAAGCATTTTGAGTTTAAAATTATTCATTACTCATCAATGCTCTGTTTTCGGATTGTTTCTGAAACGCTATTGCTATATTATGGTTCTGGTTCTAAATTTTTCAAATAGCTCTTTGTAAATAATGATTTATTAGCACCTTTAAGTATACTATTTCTTCATGTTTGGAGGTACTTCGTAATGTAATTTATCTGATTAGATGTAAAATAAGTGAAATTATAAAAATATAGCCGTACGACTTCAAACTGTTAGGGTTTCTTTGGGGCAAGAAGGTCTTGCAATTGGTAGTACTAAGTAGGGTCTGCAATATCCAGATGGCGGATCTACCATAAAAATACGCGTACATACTGAGGAATACATTCTTGTGAATGTCATTTTACTAATCGCAAAATCCCTGGAAATAAACTCTCATCATATAATAAAATCGATGTAATGTTCAGTAATTTCTCGGATAGCGACACCTATGATGAGAAGTTTGGTTTCCTCTGGGTCAGGGACCTCATGCCAAATTCATAGCTCGAATTCAACGTTTTTAATTAGGTAATATCCTGTCCTTCATAGCAGGAATTGGCGGGATTTTCTTTTGGAATAGCGCCGAATGTTTTCATGGTTTGAGATTTTGGTCGAATTCCACGAACCTTGCCATCCTTTTCTCCTCTCTCTACCCTTTAATTAATTCTCAGGACGCATACATACGTCAGTATCTCAGAACGTAGAAAAACTCCCCTTATACATCAAGAAGCTGCACGTTTAACCAAGAAAACGGCTCTCCAAGCCTCGCGATGGAGCTGAATAAATAATCTTCAGTTACCGCTTGATGAGGAGTGCCAGACGGAGCAAAAGCTGGACGCGATCACCTTTCGAGCAAATGAATGAGGCATGCATGCCGGAGGCCTGATTCACGGCCGTGGGTAGGAAAACATTATAAAAGACGAGGTTTCCGTGAATCGTGCATTAGGTAAGCGTTTGCTCTGGGCGCGGCCGTGGGAGAGGCAGGCGTCCGTTGAGATCACGGCCGCCGATGTTCACCATCTCTCTCGGTCTAACCTACTGTGCTGGAAGCGCAGAATTGGGGAGCGGAGGACCCAAAAGCTCTGCAGAAGGAAAGGTCACTGGGAATTTCAATGAAGGGAGAGCCGCGGAACACCTACGGACTTGGGTCGCGTCTACGTGACTTGTGCCGAATGTGGGCATGTCAAAGCTGTTCGAACCATTTGTGTTTTTTATATCCTCAGCCTTTTATCGTGCATATGTTAAATTTAGGTGTTCGTCCGTTAGGAACTCGAGAACCACATTTGAATTTGCGAAGCCGATCACAAGTTTTTTACACTTCATTTTTGCCGGTTATTTTGATGGCTATAGAATGCAGTGATAATTCGCCAAAAGGCCAAGGAAGATTTTTCGCTAATTTTAGACGCAGTTAACGAATGTTTTGTGGACTCAAAGGCAACGAATAAATTAAGGATGCGCGCATGCACGTGCGCAAGACTGGCAAGAATAACTCGGACACATACTCGTACATACATTATTCTGCCAGTTCTCGTCTTCCGAGTGCAGTAGTTTTTTAGGAGTTGTTGTTGGTAGATGAGATGGTCTCGAAGTATTATGTAACTTTTATACTTTTTTACAAAAAATAATGTAATGCTAAAAACGTAGTCTAAAGTTGGCCCTACTAAGGTGCCATACGTAAGTTATCTTCCATTCTATAGTGTGATCCGATTCCATGTTTTAACTATCACGACCGATCTCTGTATTATAACTATAACATAACAAGTTTAAAAAAATAATAAATTAGTGTTGATTGGTTGAAAAATTGGAAATATTCAAATTAATGCCACGAAAGACAAGAAATAAACTATAAACAATCTTCACTTCAATTTCTCCGGTGTGAAAGGCAGATGCAGGTCTGTCTCAGAGTTCCTCCCAGGACAGATAGATCCAAAATAATTAAAGAGGCGTACAGTACGCAATATTTTAATAATTAAAAACACTTTATTGTGATGAAATACAGTTAAAACTTTGAGCACATCTTAGTCATTCGATCAGCTTTGGTTACTCTAGTTTCCAAAATAATATGTCAGAAATATTGCTGTGTGGTCCATGCAAGTTCCATTGTCGTTGCTTGTTTATCAATGTTAGCAAAAACGTGAAAATTCGTGACTTTTCTCGTTGAATAAGTCATTCCGAGTTTCACAGTTATTCTTAGTATGTGATCGGTGATGCTTAAAATGCATTTTGTGTAATAAGTGTGGGGGACTTCTCGAGAGGTTGATGGAAAACAAGGCATTTCATATGTACTGTATTTTTTATCGGATTTAAAAAAATTTTTAGTCTCTTTGATCAATTTGTGAGATAAAATTGTGAATTACGGTCTCGAAGAAATCGAGGCCAAGTGGTTGCGCCGAAAGCCTGCTTCTGTTCGCTCTCATTGAAATTGTTACCGTGTTTGCTTCAAGTAACGATTTTACTTGAGCGAAGCCTTAAAATCTGCTTGTGTTTAGTGTTGAGAAACTATTCTCATATCGCGGTAAAAAATGGTAAAATTTTCGTAATTTGTCAGTAGTTATTATTATCATCAGAAATATGTTACAATTGGACTAATCGTCCGGTGGCAACACATAATACATATTGAGTACATAATATACATTCATTACATTTAAGCTATAACTACAACACGTGTCAGCAATACAATAATACAGAGCATAAAACTCACTGCTACATGTTTACACTTAAACTATACATTTAAACTAATAATAGTTCTAATCGAAAATTCATGTTTGAGAACCCTTGGCTGATGCCAAGATTTTCGTTGAGAGAAGCGGTTTTAGAATAAAATACATCACCAAATTTTCCCTTACTTTGTTTGATTTATCTAGTTTTTGCATCTTTTATCTTTTTTTCAGTTAGCCAAGAGATTTGCTTTGCATAAACTCACCCATTCTAAGGTTGTTAATCTTTTTAAAGTTTTTCCCTGAAAATGAAATTGTTTTATCAGGTTAATTTTTCAGGATTAAAAAATAAAATCATTTTAAATGATGTAATATATAAAATCATAAATTAAAAACGTAATATATTACAAAATACTTTAACTATAGAAATGTAAACTTCATATACCACGTGTAACTCTGTTACTACCTTTAGGTTTCGCTAGTTTTCCTACACTATGGTTTCTTGCAGTGTTCGTGTTTCCTTTTTGTTTCAGTGTTTTCAAATCCACGTAAGTTTCTTCCTTCTTTTGTCTTTCATTGCATTGATCTCCACTTTATTCCGTTCATAAAATGATTAGTTTTTATAGGAGAACTTTTAATCTCGACATTGCTCTAATAAATACGTTATCTAATCTACTGGATGATATTTTCACTAGAATTGGTATGAGCTTAATTTCTGAAGAGGTTAAGCAGAATTAGTCATGACGGGATGCATGGCATCTATTTTCATAGTAGATAAAGTGATGTACATTTTATCATTGCTAATTTCCCTCGTTATCTTCCTGCATTTTAGGATGCTCTCCCTGGATATCGTCAAAAGTCAACTAATTTATTTTCGTTTTATCTTGTGATTCTCTGTTAAGGAATTAGCCACGTTCATAGCTATTGATAATGAGAGCCATAAAAATTCACGCCTTGGTACATAGTAGCTTCAGATTTACACGCTTTTCATACATCGGCATGAAAATAAAATCTCATTCAGTGGATGGTTATCCATTGCTGTTAGACGTGGTTAGGCTCACTTTCCTTTCTTGTTCCGGCAAAGATTTATCTTACAAGCGATCTTTTACGAGTGTGCGTTAAAGTTACTTCATTAGAGCTTCTAAAAGGAGAAAACCGACTGATGGAAACCGGAAATTATCCAAGAAGTGGAAAATAATGCCACGCACGCAGACTGAGGAGATTGCAAAAAAATGTAACCTTGCTCTATCAGCTTTTCTAGGTTAGGAAAAGGTTAGTAACTTCTTTGCAATAGATTTTGTTTTCGATTGCTGGAAATATGTATTTTATATTCTTTTCAGACCTTACTTACTTATTATCTTGAGGTTAATTTTGTAAAAATAATTTTTTTATTCACGATTATAAAAATTTGCAATAATGAGATCATCTAAATCTCACGACTATAGCCACATAAATTATTTTTAGTTTAAAATGATTCATCGAAAGCAATTATACAGTGCTCCGTTTTATAGCAGAAAAACGCTCGAGTCTGTTAAGGAACTGTTTGATTTTGTTTGCTCGCTCAACCATATCAAAGAGTTTTTGCGCGGTTAGGAATCGATTCCGATCAAAGAACTGTCGCTATAAAATAATTATCTGATTTTTTCATCTTGTTGTTTTGCTGTTGCATTAGTCATTGCGGTGTCTATGTTGAGTACAAGAATAATCTCTAACAATCGGTGGAGTAATGCATGAAATGAGATTGTACTGATAGGGATTTAATTTATGGGGAGAAAAATCCATCCTTTTATGGCCTCTTGAGCGAGAAAGTAAAAGCCGTATATGATGTACGGAGAAAATATGGAGAATAACAAAGGAGTTCTGCAAATGCTTTGGCACTGGTTGCGGGAAAAATGCATTTTCCGGAAGAGCTTTTGTGTCTCTTTTGATGCATTTCCTGCTTCATTGTTTTCATTCTGCGGAAAATATTTTCTCTTTCTTGAGATGCCTCGTATTTCGACTGTTTGATGACATTTTGGAATATTTCCTAGTCATTATTTCCTAACTCTTTGTATTCCTTTCTTATATATGTTGATAAAATATAAATTATCTCTAAGTTATATATCTATTCATTAAAATTTTGACGAAGTATATTTGAGCTTAAAATAAATTTTGGATTAATTTTTTGGATTTTTGTAGTGTATCATTACTAGTAATGTAGAATATTGTCCTTTATATCGTGTTAAACAAAATATTTCTCCTAGTCGAGGCTCACAAAGTTTTATCCTACAAATGGTTCTTTCGAGATTTGTTGTAAATTTTTTTGTAATTTTTTATACGAGCATAGGAAACATCCCGTTAACTTAAATTATAAAATAGAATCAACAAATAACTGATAACATACTATGAATTTAGTTTAGTTTAGGAAGCGGAACTCGGGAAGGATAAAATCTACCTCCGAAATGAATGTGCAGCAATTTTTTACCCTTTCAAAATTTTTATTAATAATTCATGCGCCAGATGTATCGTTTATAGGTCAGCGACCACCATAGTCATTTGTTCCAGAGGTCTCCCCGCTCAGAAAAATACCCGATTTCCTATTTTTCTTATCCTCGCGTTGTACGGGAGCCGGCGGATCGATCCAGGCTTTGACCCTTTCGGCGACCCACCTACTTCCCCTGACCCATTTACGGAAGTCAAGGGTAAAGCGTAAGGTGTGACCTAGTTGGAGAATTAGGTCGGGTAGTAGGTGACCCAATTGTGGCATTCCAGTGCCCCATTTTTCCCCGAGTCTAAGCCGTCCCATATCTGTAGTACATACAACCCTGTCTCCCGAGCACCCCTTACTCTCATCCGTGAGTTGCTCCATGCAAAATCGATCTCAACTGCGTCAAGACCTGCCTTTATTCAACAAGTAGTTTGACCATAAAAGTAGTACATAGATGCCGCCTCATGTTCTCACATCCGCTTCATTATTTATCACTTAACCTCGTCTCGTTTTACGTCATGAACCGTGTTTACTCTTCGTGAAATATAACATAGGTGAATAACTCATGAATTGCCCTGACTTAATACGGGAAGCTTTTTATTACGCTATTCTCTTTGATGCGGAAATGATGTTGTAAAGCAAATTTCTGCTCATCCTGTGTTATATGTTTCATTATAATAAATATACGGTATGCAAATGCGGCTTATCGTCAAGCGCGGCTCATGAAAGTTTAAAATCCATTTTTATTTTAGACCTTTTTCTCTAAAACTTATTAAATCAACTTAGAAAATAATATTTTGTTGGTTGGTTATAATGGAAGAGGGAGTTCATGTAGTCGAAATATAGTTCAGTTGTCTAATAACCATCTCTTGGAATTGCTGTGGATAGCTTTAACAAATGTTACGCCAAATTTCAAAGATTTGTCTAAAGGACTTCATTAAACTTTATACTTCTTATTAATGAGTTATTATTTTAATTTTATCATTAATATTTTTATAATTAATATCATATAATTAATATCAATAAT